>DWAN01000396.1:0-24638 GCA_018230445.1 Heliconius hewitsoni | reverse complement strand
GTTTATCACATAGCTACTAGTTCAAATTATCTAGAGCACATTTCTTATGCTAAAGGAATCGCGCGTTATCTACGCTATATCAATGCTAACATATTTAATTATGTGATAACGATGATAGCTCCAGCTGGACGATAACGTCCACTTTTAAAGGATGGTGCACAATTTTAATTATTATTTTCATATGTTTCACTAACAAAGTGGTTTCTTTATATGAACTTATTTGTACCTTTCTGCGACATTTTTCGGTCAAGTTGGCCGATTAGTATATTAAATCTCTTTTCTTAGCGTATTCTTGGGCACTATAATTATTATCTAAATAAGATATGCTTTGGTTTACCTGCTGGTTTGGTTGCAGATGAGTAGAGAGTCTAAAGTATAAGAACTAAAATAGATATGCTAACTATGCCTTTCAGGTGACTGTACTCGTACAACCTATGTGATAGCTGACAGAATTTCTCCAATAACAAATATATATTTTTTATATCAAATTCAATATGAACACAATAATCACTATATGAACAAAACGTTAATATATCACAAACATATATACTAACACTTTGAAACTAACTTGACCACGCTAGTATACACCCAATATTTTATTAAATTAACCCTGTATTCTGCACATGCTGCGGTAGAGGCAACCTACTGTTAAGAGTTTTAGACACTTCATAGAGACAAGGACCGAAAAGCACCGTCCAACACTTTCAGCCGAATTCTGGAAGCATTGTCGTCGAAGCGTGTCGAGTCTTATGTACCTAGCTAAATTAATTAAGGTTGTGTAAGCTAGCCTTTACATAGAATTTACAAAATAATGACCAATAAACTAATAATGGAGCTAAGCTAAGCTTAGCTTTTCTCCATATTTACCTCGTTCAAGATCTTCGTAATCAATTCTATGTAAACTTCTCAAAGAAATCGTGGCCATTTCCTCACTTTTTCACACAAAACACTTATAAAAGTTCCAGTAGACGTTTTTGTTGTTAACATTTTGCGATGGCCGCCGCTTTACTGATAACAAATGTTTATACTTTATACGAGTCATGACTGATATTGACATATTAAAAGCGAGATCAGTGGTTTTAGTGACCTTTGGTTTGTATTTACTGTAGGTATCGTGGATTCAATTCCCTTAGTAGTATTTAGTTATGGTACTTATGCGGCTATTGTATAAGTTGTGTTGTGTACTATTACAAGAAATTTTAAAGAAACCCTATTTATTACTATGATATGAAGTATGATAATGGAAAATAAGTTTAGGAGTCGTTATAAAAGACAATATTTTTAAATAAATAGTATGAGGCCGTATCGGCACAGGTATATGGGTGTGAATGTAATGCGACGGGCGAGGGTTCGATCCTCACGCGGAGGATTGGATTATTATTTATTTAATATTTTCATTTCCTCGCTTTGGCATCAAAGCCCGGCGTTGAGTTCCGCTGCTCAGGAACAGTCTTAAGTTCTCTAGTTCCCTCTTCCTACCCTGCCATGAGCAGCGTGAAGCTAAAATAGCAATAAAAATAGAAACATTTGCACAATCCAAATTCGAAATATGTACTCTTCATAACTCTTGATAACTCCTTCAGTAAACAAAAAGATAAATAAAACTCAAATATAAAATGTAATAGAATTTATTATAAACTGTCTGTCCTGGCCGTACAAGTTGTCATTGTCATACTTCGAGTACATAACCAACAACTTTACGCTGATTCAAATTATTTTAAACACAAACAAAGAAGGTTGGACTTTTGGATTATAGTTAGAAACTTTTGTTTCGAATATATTGTTGCTAAAATTTCATTTTATTAAAACATGTCATAACATTGTCTTTTTATTTTTATATATTAATTGTTATAAAATAAAGTAAATAAATAATAATAAATTTAAGACATTCCTTAAGAGTACTTTATCAATTAATTATTTTTACATTAAATTTTTTTTTCAATGTTTTTCATACAAACTAAAGATACTAAAGATTCATAGAAACTAAAGATTTTAGACACATACAAAATGTTGAAACAGAACTGCTAAAGACAAAAATAAATCGCGACAAGCGTGTAAAAATTTCGACGTAGCGTACCGTCTGTCAAATTATAATTTAGTTTAATTTTAACTTGATATGACACCGTATGTTTTCCGAGAGGCATGGGTTCCAGTCTCGCTATAATAAAAATTTTATACGTATCTAAGTATTACTTCCTAAAGTTATTATTAACAAGTGAAATAAATTAAAAAAAATACTGAAAAAGAAACAAGATATAATAATCAAACTCATTAAACATTTAAAGTTCCACTTTTAGCATATGTTAGTTATATTACAATAAAAAAAATATACATTCGTCATTTTGTGATGTTACATTTGTCATATTTATTTTAAAAAAAGAAGTGACTCCATTGAAATCTACAACCATTTTGACAATTTTTATGTATAAAATCAGCCTCAGTTACACTTACAATAAACTATTAGCATCATCAACGTACCATTCTCTTGTTTTGTCGGAAAACAAAATTTATTTTTTAGATAAAATAGATAATTTCATTGATTGACCTGCTATCATAATATTATTAAAAATATATGCAACAATAAGATTCTGAAAAAGTTTTAACAATTACTTAACAATTTTGTGAAAGTTCGGTGTAACGGGATAGCGACTGTAAGAAAGACGATTCTCGTCTGGGAAATGGATTATATTCATGTTCTCTGCTCGTATAGGTAAAGCAAGGCACTGATTTCCATTACAGAAGCAGTGACTTTTGAATTTGAGTAAAAAGTAGTATACAGTGCCAAAAAACTACTGACTATCAAGCGTAAAGCTAATAAAAAAACACATGGTTTGATTTTTTTACTTATTATTACGAAACTGATTCTTTTAAATCGTATAAAACATGCCTATATATTTAATTTAATCAATTAAACCTGCACAGAACCTGCACAAGTTCTGCACAGAAAAAAATTGAGTAAAATAATAAAATATGTTATATTAAATTTCAATTAAAATTAAAAGCAATTTATAATAATATATTACAAAATTAAAATTAAATACTCATAAAAACGTAATAAAACTATAGTATTTTTATTTTTTTCTTAAAATAATTAAGTAATACTGTTGTTGTTCAATAGCGGCGCGACGTCCTCAGCCTCCGACTTGTCACTGTCAGTTAACACTGGAATAGAAACATATGTATTATCTATGGCAAATGAAAAAAAAGAAAGATCAAAACAAGATAACATCATGCAAATAATTAAATTTTTACAAATATCAGTTGAAAATACCAAAAATTATAAATTTGAAAAATATATTTTTTCCACATAAAGCATAAAAAAGTTGTGATGATTTTAGTTATATGTTGTTAATTATAACATATTCAACATATTTTGTACATAGATGTCGCATAATGTAGTATTTATTAGTAAAATGATAAACATTGCAAATGGGATCTGTCTCTTGATAAAAAATAAGATTTTATAAAATTAATAATTTTTCCCTAACCAAAAAATATTACTTATGCTGTTTACCGTTAAGAATATTTTTTTAATTAATAAACAACATATAGAAAAACTTATAACCTTCACTAGAAATAGTATTAGTGTTGAACAATTACAGTACGACCTCACTAATCCGGCACTACGAAATATCGAAACATTTGAAAGTTGGGCACCCTGTGAATATAATAGTTAGCGAAATGCTTCAATTAAGGATTTATTCCACACTATGTAATTGAGTTTTGTTTATCTTCGCTCTGTATCCCGCATGTAGCACGGTAGGCAGAAAGAAATCACGTGTTGTCTGGCGGAAATCAACGCAGCGGTTTGTCTTTCTAACAGAGCGAGATAATGAAAATAATCAATTCCCTCGAGCGGAAATCATATCCACAACCGTCGCATTTACATGCGCACGCTGTGCCGCTGCACCACGGTGGCTTCAAATATTATTTCCTTTAAACAAAATACTTTAAATACTATACAATCCAATTGTGTCCTCTCTTCTTGCAAGATGCTGGATGAGTAAGATTTTACAGTATATTTTAACAAAAAAAAAACATATTAAACTACTATTATATTATAATAATGGCAGAACATAATTAATAAATTAAGAGTTCTAACAAGAGATATTTGTATATATTATGTTTGTACATAAAAAAAGAAAAATAAATAGTAACTATAGATTAGTTGTATTTTGTAAATATTTTTACATAATACTGGTACCATTTTTACAATTTTTACAATATATGGACCCATATAAATTGACAAATATCCATATAATCAAACACATGGAAAAAAAAGATTTAAAAAAGTAAGAATAAATCAATATTTACATCATTGCTTGATAATTTTTCAAAGCTTGTTTCTTTGAAGCATATAAGCATATTGGTGTAAGAGTAAAAAAAAATGTCAGAACTCCCAATAAATTACAACAAAAAAAAAATATATAAAAGAAACCCACACAAATAATATGAAGCACACACAAGCACTAACCTGAGCGTCCTTACTGTAGCTTATTTATACTAACTAAGATATTTCTGAAACTCAAAATTATATCATATTTGTCAATTAAATCAATTATAGCTGCAGAATGTATAAACATAAAAAGTATTTAGATCTTAAATTATAACAATATACTTACGTTAAGGTACAAAGTATAAAGTAAAAGAAAACAATAATGTATAACAACAACAACAACAAAATCATGATTTTATATTAATGTAATTGAAAATGAAAAGACATTCTACAACTACAATTGATAAAAATTAATTTAACTGAGTGATCGAATAATAACTCCTCCTGTAACTTTAATATTACTTTGCTTATGGCAGACAATATTCCGGTTTATTTATTTTTCCTTTCATATATAGTACCTTAGGCCTATAAAATTTTAAAATTTTGAATTTTTTCTTTTGTCAGTACTGTAAGTTTTTGCCAAATTTTTTGTTCTATTTTTTATATATATTTTCATATAATGTGCAGTAAGAACGAAGGATAAACGCTCGTGTCTTTTGCTCGTGTTGACATGGAAGTACCTATAAGTTCTATGTTTTAAGGGAATATTGACTTGGATATTTGATATTAGCTTGAGTTTGATAACTTATAAGCACTCTACAGTCGGCAAGATAATAATAATAATAAAAACATCCTAAAATAAAAAATAAATAGAAAAGACTAAAACTAAGCAGTTCTTTGTCAACCCGGCATATTTCTGAATAAAACGCGCATAGAAAATGTACATTAGCTTATATTTCACATAAAATACAACGACAGTATCATACAACGACTATTAACACTTATTTACATACAAAATTATATATATTCAACAAAAACTAACCAAATCTTATACATTTTAAGCACTTTTGACAGGTTATAGTAGATTTTGAAATTGGCTAGTGATGTACGTTTTTATTATATGTAGGTACATAATCTTTAATTGATCTAACATTGATCTAACGTATAGCTGATGCCGATTTCTTTAGAAGAAATTTTAGTTTTTTTTTTAATTTTACTAAAAGAGTAATTGTATTTTAACGACATTTCTAAGTGTTTGTAATATTAAAAAAAACTACATTAATCAAACGATATGCATCAAAAGAAAAAAAACTATTGTTTCTTTCCAAGTTTGTTTTTTATAAGTTTAAGATAACAATATTTTGAAACCCCAAGTAATATATATTCTTTCTAAGATGACTAAGTTATTTAAGCGCTATAGCGTTTATACATTACATACATACATACATACATAAACCAACAATGGCAGATACGATAGCTGAGTGTACCAACCACCTTAGCAGTCAAGTTTGAACCATTTTAAGTAATAGAGTAGCAAATTAACAAGCATTAGGGCTAAGTAATGGCAATTAGAATATATAAATGTAGGTTTTACAGATTTTAATATATTTTTATATTCACGCTGTGTCCCGCATATTGGCGAAAAAGAAAAAAATATAGTGTTACGATATTACCTACGCCACGCACTGCCCAATTTTTGAGACATTTCGTTTTGAGTTGTGGAACTTAACGTCCCGTTTTTCCCGTTACTAGAGTGAGGAAATTAAATGAAAATAATTCGTCAGACCGTGTGTGATTCGAATCCAATGCCTAGACGTATCCTGATCTTTTATTTTTATAATTTATAATTTACAGACACACATCTTATTATAATAAAGAACAATAGAAGTACTAAAATTCAAGTTGTAAAATCGATAATGGTCGGTCGGATGCCAAAGTTAATATAATGATGAGCTGTTTTTACTATTATTTATTATGAAATTGAATTTTTTTACGGTTTAAACGTGAAACACAGATAAAAATAAATATATTTTTTTAAACTACATTTTTATATAAAAAAATATTTTTATCTGGCCAGAAAACGAAACTTACGTGTCATTATATATGTATATAAATGTTATATTGTGTAACAATTGTAGCTCCAAACGTGATCTACAAATACATTAAAAAAAATTAAGTCTAAAATCTGAATTAAAATGAAAAAAGCTAATTTGGTCTATAATTTCATAATAACAAAAAGGTCCAGCCTCTTTGAATTCATCAACCGTTTGTTTTATTAAAATTTATAATTAAATATATAACTAGAGACTAAAGTAAATTGCAACTTCAAAAAAAGAAAAAAATAACCTTGTTTCTTAATTATTAAAACCTATTAATGTACAAACACACATTCAACACAAAATTTTGTGTTTATTACATATTAATATAAATTTGAGTCCTTTTTCATAATTAATTAATCACCTGAAAGGCTGAGGTGTCAAATATTTACACAAAAGGTCAAACACTATATAAAGATGTAGGTTTAATTTTAGAGAGCACTCTTTTTACTTTTCTTAATAGTTTCACGCTTTATCCCGCATATAACACCCTACGCATCGCCCAATCGAGATACTGGATGCGAATGAAACAGAAGAGCAAAAGGAGCACCCTCTACAGGCGCCTGGGCCGCGCGCGCCGCGTACCGTTGCGCTCGAGCGCGGCGGCGCCGATGCGGAACAGCTGGATCTGCAGATGTTCGCATATTTCGAGACAGATCTGCCCGCAGTAGCGCGCCAGGTCCGCGCACACCCACAACTGCAAATCAAAACACATAATCTTACTTGAATATCTTTAAAACACATAGAATCGTTTTGAATATTTCAATTGGTTTAAATTTTTTAATAAAATTAATATACTGCGTATTATACAAAATTCAGACCAATTGAATGTTTATAGTTGCTACGTGCCGTGTTAGTAATGATAGCAATTTTCTGGAAATATCTGTACAATTGTATGGATTTTTTTAAATAATTTATATTATTATAATTAAGATTGACGATACATTGATGTTTGTGAGTTTGAATTCAACCTAGAAAGCATTTATGATATTCTTAAATACTAGAAAAGATCTTGTATTCTTCGCATTTAACAGGGTAAACAGATTGAAGAGTTAGTACTTAGTATTAAGACACTCCATTCTCCACTCCACCATATGAGCTATTAATACAATAAAAACCCTAAAAGATAGTACGTGCCAAGTCACGATCGTCCTTAAGTTAGCTGTAGATGGCTGCGCAAATTAGATTTTAAGAATTTTCTTACTTATTATATAAAAAAACCTAACTACGAGGCGTTCAAGACTCGTCGACCGTACTGTAAGAGTATTTCCATTAAAAATAAGCACTTACAGTACACAGCCACAACACATAATATTCAGGTATTGCATTGTTGAAGTACTGGTTGAGGAAGAGCATCGCCGGTCCTAAGAGCGACCAGTCGTAATACTCCATTTCACTTTTTGTCATGTGAGCTACCTGAAAAATTAAAAACATATTTTAACTATTATGCCACTAATATTTAATTAAATAACATGTTAAATTACACCTGAATTATTTTACATGTCTTATAATATATTGTAAAATATATTCTATCTAATCTTATAATATATAAATTCAACGAGGTTGATTCCTTGATGTTGTTTAGCGAAGTAAAAAGAAAATATAATATAAAACAGATGGCAGAACAAAGATAGGAAAAAAACTAAAAAAAAATCTTATGAATTGTTTACATTTACAGAATTGTTTATGTCTACAGAACTCGGCCGAAAGTATAGTGTTAAGCTGAAAAAAAAAGTGATTATATTTTGTGGTAAAAATCATGAGGCAACAAAACGTTTTTTTCTGGCATAACTTAACATTTTCAATATAAGAACGTATTTTTGTCACCTATTAAAGTAAGTAACTTTGGCTATTATTATACCTCTGTAATAAGTGTGAACACCGTCGACGGGCAGACAATTAGATCAACGTTTAGCAACATTGACATACATATATTTAAGAAATAGTTAAATATGATGGTAATTAGAAAGGCGGGTAAATCGCTGATTAAATACAGATAAACTAACATACAAACAAATGTAAATAAGAACAATTATTTATTAAATTATATTTTTCGGTTACACAGTAATATTATGTAATCTGTATTTTTTTTCTAATGTGCATGATTTTATTTGTTATATAACAAATTAAGATATGCCTATTAAATACAAAAGGCACACGGAAGTGCAAACGACAAGTTCTAAGCAATAAAATATTAAATGGGATATATTTTGCACAAATGATGTAAAATATTTAAACATATTTGTAAACTATATTAGATTCGAAAAAAAAAATTTATGAAATTAAGTAGTTTTATATTTAAGTATTTAAAGATATAGTAATAAACGAAGTACAGTGTGACTAGAAAGTATAGAAATACTATAAAAATTAAACTTAAAAAATAAAAAAAAAATCAGCTTTAAGCTGTATCCCCGCACACAGCAGGATAGGCAGAACCGCTGAATTCTGGAGGTATTGCGTGTTGAGTAGAGGAACTCAACGCCGCGATTTGTCTCGACACCAGAGCGAAGAAATGAAAATATAAATTTTAAGTAAAGATTTCCTCGAGTAGGGATCGAAACCACAATCAGTTGTATTTACAGTTACACTTTGTGCCCCTGCGCCATGATTGGAAAAAGCATACTTCGTATCAAATATAGAAAATATATGGTTTTGTTAAAGTGAGGTCTTATATGTATAAAAACTAATAAGTTTTAAATGTAAATAAAGAGTAAACAAGGAAAGCGTATATAAAGAGTAAACGAGGAAACAATGGGCGTGCTGAATCATGTAGGTAGCTAATATGAGAGAATTTTTTAAAACTAGAAACATATACTATTTCTTGGAATCTTCTTCACCATGGAATGTAAGAGAATAAGAGCAAATAATCACTGGTCGTCTGTCCCTCCGACAATTTCGCACATACACTTTTGAAGTCTATAATTAAAAATAATAACTAAAATATTACAAAACATGTTGCGTTATACTTACCACGAGCCTATTCGTGACTTTTGCAGCGACCATACCAAACGCCAGTATGTAGAGAGCCGGATGGTTCTCGTATACATGAGACTCGCTCTTTTGGAAAATAATGAAGGCCGGAACCACGACCAGCGAGAACGGGATCACCGGAGATAGTATGCTCGTTCCCTAAGAAATTATATGCTGTAGCTTGCTCTTAGGTAAATATCAAAATATCAGCCCTGTCTACGATTTTCAGGATATTTTAAATTAATGTTTATTATATTTTAAGAGAATTTTACTTTTGTTGGTAAATATCCGAAAAATCTTTCTTAATAGACAACAAAAGCTACAAAGCCATGCAAAACTAAAGAGCTAAAGCTAACCAACTACATATTTTTAGTAAGGAAAAGAAAATTAGAATAAATAATAATGGAATAAATTGACGCAATTTGTTATGAATTTTGGTGCCAACGTCAATGTTAAATGTAAATGATTATGTTAATACCAATCATGTCAACATATTCCAGTCACAGAAAACGAATACAGCGCGAACTACATAACGAGCATTCGGAAATAAACAAAGAAAGACAACACGAGCATTGCTATCATGCCTTAGCTTTTACGAACACGTGAAAATGGCGTCATGAAATCGTCGAAACTTCAAGTGACCACGTGTCGACGGCACAATAAAATTTAAATTCTTACAGCAACCGTTGAACCGTTTTTCCCGACGCCACCTTTCATAATGACTTTAACGTAGCTGAAGACTACCGTCATTGTCATTAGAACCACGGCGTAATTGGACGCCAAGTTCAAACTGATGTTGATTGTCGGGAACTGTTAATGTGGGATGAACGCGCGGGCGACGGCCATTATTGGAAAGAAAATCATAAAAAACATGCTGTTAATATAAAAAAATGTAGACAAACACAATTAATGTGATATCTTCACTCATTGCACATTCTGATGAATAAAGATGATGATAGCAAACAGCTTTGTTAACAACAGTTACATTTCGGATCGCACTCTATTTGCTTATGATAAATAATAATTATGAAAGTAAAGAAATATGTCTATTTATGTATATTAAACATTGTTTTATATAAGAAACGTATTAAGGACAGGAAAAAGCGTGCTCGAAACAAGGAAGTAAGACAATGTTAGAACAAATGCATTTGATATATGTGCCAGGTACTTTGTGCATATATATTTAAAGTCGTTAAGGGGTATAGGAGTATACTTATTAAAAAAAATAAGCAAAAAATATTAAAACGGCATGGAAATTAATGTATTCAAATAAATAGAAAATAGTTACCGACGCTATAATAAGGAGCAAATGGATGTGCAATATATTTCTTCTAAGAACCGGTTTCAGGATGTAAATATTTATAAAGTATATTAGTAGTTCAGTAGATAAAATGTGACATTAGGTGACAGACAAATTAACAACTATTGCAAGTAAAGTTATCAAATATTATCTTTAACAAAATACTCAGTCACAAATTACGTCAAGATTATCACACTTCCCTAAACGGTACTCTTATCACTGTAATAATAATGAAATATCACATAATAAATGTTGAAATTATAACAAAATCTAATTTCATAGGTCATAAAGAATCTTAAATTACGAAACGACTATAGAGTAAAACTAAGAATCCAATTCCTTATAGAACTTAAGATATGTCTTCAAAATTTCCATACTTTAATTCCCACACCATCAACCAAAAGTTTGTATAAAATGTATACATATCGCTTATCTTACAGCAACTGTAGATCCATTTTTCCCGCATCCCCTATCCCGAAATGTACTCGCGAAGTTGTAGATAAAGTAAATAGCACCAGCGAATGGTACACACGTGGCGTGAAGACTGCAGGGTATACCGAGGATCTGATATACGAATTCACAAAATAGTAAGCCCCGTTTGACATTTTAGTGGGTCTTTGTATATTTTCTTTGTGATATGTATTTTGGAGAAGGAATAGGAGTGGTGACAAGTGAAGTGTAAAATAAAAGCTTTATTATCTACAATTTATCAAAAACAAATGATTATCTGTAATTGATTTTGTCATGTTTTTCAAATGTTTAAAATTGAGTAATGAGTGAAGACCCACGTGATTCGGAACATAATAATAATTGACCACGACATGATTATCTAAAAAATACTTATTCTAAGACATTATGGATAACAATTAAATAACCGATACACTGAATATATTGAATAAAAATAATAATATAGATAATGGTCCATATTACAAAATGTTATAAAAACAATGTAATAAAGAGCAATATCTATGTCTAAAATAAGGTACATGCTATTAAAAAAACCCACATGATACAAGCGATGATTTAAAGTATCAAATCAATATCATTTAAGTATGTTAACTAGTAATGTATTCCTAATTTAAATACTTAGAAGAATATACAAAATATACATAAAATAGATATAAAATTAATAAATAAACGAAAGCGATTCGTGATTATAAAATAGAAGTATGAGGCAAATCAAAGCTACTTTTTTAGTAAATACATAATTTATACAATAAAAAGAATTAGAAAGATAGAAGAAGCCCAAGACAACTTAGAAGACTAAAAAAACGGAATGAGATATCGATTTTTTAGAAAATTTAAGCTTTATCTAAAAAACATTACGATACATGATACGATACATGTGTATCTAACACAAAATAGATGATGGTTCTGAAATCGTTATCCCATTCCCCCATATATTTCGATATCGATATCTCACAGCGACAGTGGAGCCGTTCTTGCCAACGCCGCCAGCCGCGATGGCGGAGGCGAGCGACGCCAGCGTTAGTATTACACCCGCGACTGCGACCACACCCAGCGAGTAACGCACTTCCAACGTGCCCTAGAGCCATTTGTTTTTGTAAATTTTGCAGTTATTTTATTTTAGTATTTGTTAAATCGTTATTTTTTTATGTGCTTAGTATTTTTTAAGAAATATACAGTGTTTTTGTCAGCACAACTTTAAAAGAAACTATAATTTTAACTACTCTATAAAAGTCTAATATGATAAAAAAATCCTAAAAATTAATGTTTTTTTTTAAATTAAATAATAAAATTATAATTGTAAAAAAAAACGCCATTTGTCAAGAACGACGCACGCAGACATAAGCCTATCAAAGAAATTCATTTCGAAATCGAGTCGTAGGCAATGTCGGCAAAGTTAAAAGTTGTTTAATCTTTAGTAGTATTTTTGTAGTAGTATGCGCTTAGGTTATAGGTATCTATGCGTAACTGCGGCACACGAAATACAGGTATGGATAAACGTCAAAAGTTTGTACGTCTAAACTGTTGAGGTAACTTGATTAATTTCTTTAGGTATGGCTTTAAAAATATTTTACTCTATATCCTGTTCTCGTAAAAGGAGTGCTGACGCTTCCGCCCTGTATAGTTAAAATAGTCAGGTAACGTTCCTACAATTGAAATCCATTTAAAACGAACTAATAGAATAGGTTAGTGCATGTCACAATGAACATGGGCTTATAAGAAATATGTTAATATAATGATTACAATTTGTTTTTTTTCTATAAAAAGCAATGCTCCGATATGTTCCGTAAGCATATTCTATCATGCAATATTAACACGGAATTTAAAGACAAGAAACGTTAAATTAATATTGACAAAAAGTTGTACATCATCATTGCCCTCAATATGTAATAGGCATTCCAATTTAATTGACAAGTCGTTAAATGTACCCTAGCTTATTCATGCTGATAATATAGTCCAGATTCGATACTTATTTAGTACACTTAAAATATAATTCATGTGGGTGTTTTTAAGAAATATAAATACATAGTAAATATACAATTTGAACGAGTAGTTAAAAAAATACGATTAGCTTTTATTCTGTTGAAGTCTGGTAAATCCCATATAAATATATCACTAAATTACTAAAATTATATTATTTTGTCAAAATAAGCGGATAAATCGTATTAGAAAAGGTGAAGATTACACACATTACCTGAGTGGTCCAAGCCTCGGGGCCAAGTATCGCAGATACTAAATGTATCCCGATGATGGCGTACTGCGCTTCAGTCACGTCAATGCGCCCCATTTTGAGCGTACCCGTGACGTACGCCTGCCAATGGGCGCAGTAGAAAAGTGTCATTGCGCAGAAACACTGTAAAGAAGACATTTGTATGTATTTTTTAAATCAGAATTTCAGTATCTAAAAAAATATAAAGGTTATTTAACAATATATTGTTTAAACTTTAAGTATATCTGAGGATTTTAAGTATTTACAATAATAAGACGGAGATATTAAGGACAAGATTGTAAATCGGACGATTCAATTCACATCATAAATAAAAAAAATAAATCAGCTTCACGCTATATCTCGCACACAGCAAGGTAGGCAGAGGAAACTTAGTAGTTAAAACACTCCGTTCCCTACTTTCAGCCGAATTCTGGAGGCATTGCGCATTGAGTAGCAGAACGCAACGCCGCGCTAAATCTTGACACCAGGGCGAAGAAATGGAAATATAAATTTAACTTAATATTTAATCTCCTCGAGTGGGGATCGAATCCACAACCAGTTTTACAGTCAGACTTCATGCCACTGCGCCACGATTGGCCTCATTCACACCATAATTAGTGAAATATTAACGATACAAACATTAAATATATGTTTTTCTTTATCTTTACATTGCATCCCGCGTATAGCATGGTAGGCAGAGGGAATTTACAGTCCAAGACACTTCGTTCATCCGCCGAATTTTCGAGACATTACATGTTGAGCCCAACGCCGCGCGTTAATAAGCAATATAATTAAACATAAATCGAGTTAGTAAATATACATTGTCCACTGATACCAATAAAATGTGATTAATAAAAAATAAAATAAATATATAAATAAAACAAAGTACTTGGGCTAGACACTGCTGAGCTACATTCTACCCATTCTAATGATAACGGTAATCTACATCATAGGAAAGCAAATTTCTTTTTTTTTTCATGTAATCTAGTACGTTTATCAAGAGTACTTCAATTTCACAAGCTATAACAAGTTCATTGGCCTCCATACCGCCGGAGCGGAACACCTCGTCCTGAAATATCGTACACATCCCGTAGTTTGCGCAAAATCCTAGCAAATGTAAAATTTTCACTTTCTTAAGTCTAATATGTAATGATTGTGGATTAATAAACAGACGTTTAGTTAATTACTTTAGTGAAATCATTTTATTCGTAAAGTTCGATAATTTCAGATGGTCCATACATGTAAGGTTTATATCGCGAAATACATACATATGAACCCTTTTTAATTTATTCCCTTTCCCAATTTCTGTAAAATTTCCGAGACATTTCGTATGTCGAAAATTACGTCTGCCTTGGAAGTCAAGTCAGTGGAATATCGACGCTGTTCCATTGCTCCACGATGGACTTAATTGCATAGTCACCTCCCAAGAGGGATAAAAACCCCCACAATCACATATAGTACAAACGCTAACTGCGTCATGATGACTTCATCTCGACTCATGTCTTTAATTTATATAGCTGAGTATCTATAAATAAGTGTAATTTGAATAAAATAGATAAATAAATTTCCATATATCAATAAGAATTTGGATACACTTTATCCAAATTCTAATAAGTACCTACCTACCATAATTGCCCGTAATGTTTTTATTACATAAATTGTCGAATTTAAAGAATAATATTTTATTAAGGCTCTGTGATATATCACTAAAATATTACATAAGAAATATTAATAGGTAATAACTTCAAAATGAGATTCATTTCACTAACGAGCTTCGTAAAATTTTTCTTTATACTTTCACGCAATGGGGAACGAACGAATTTGTACAGTCAGAAACCCACTTGTACCACTACACCATGACGCTTTAATTATTTAATAAGCAATATAAAGGAGACGGGAAATCTTGGGCCCAAATGTAAAGAGTCGAGATATGATCTAAAAAGTTATGGATGCAAATAATATTATTGAACGTTATCTGTAAAATTTATTAGTAAATAATAATTATTATTTAAATTTACCGATATCATTGTTAATGAAATGGTTTTTCATACGTATATTCTCAGATTTTATAAAATTACACATGTACAATGATCAAATTCATAAAATTTGAAAGAAACCTATATAAGAATCAAAAATAAAGATTTTTCTCATATTTAAAGTCAGGAACATTGAAGGATCAAATTTTAAATCTTATAACGGTATCATAAATATCATAGATTATTTTCTTAATTTTTATAATAATGTTTAAAAACTTGACTTGTAAAAACAACCAAGAGACACAGACAACTTGTTCTCAAATTTGAGACGCATTTTAACACTATAAAAATAAAGTACTATAATAAATTATAGAGTAAAGGTACTGTAGCCATTTTACATTAAAATATGCTGTTTTGTCATTGATCAGATTATATCCGCATCATTTTTACTATCGGTCAACCGGTACATAACACCGACAGTACCGGACAGTACCGTTGTGATTCCGTTGTTGTTACTTTTGCTGTTTTTATTAAGTTTCTTGTTTTGTTAAGTGTAAAGTTATTTTCTGATTGTTTTGTTTTTATTATATATTTTTTTATCTTTCAAAATATTAGTAAACTTAGACCAAATGAAATAAAATTTAAAAACTTAAATAAAAGTTTAAGAAACAGATTTTTTTGTTTACATTTTGTCTCATGCCAAAATGAATAGGGTATAGTAATATTCAATTCACCGTAGTGACACCTTGAGTTTTATTTGTCACGATTAGTTATGGTGTCAAATTTTACGTGAGAAGCGTTTCAGTTTTATTGTTTGCAAAAACTCTGACAGTTTAACTGACTCTTTAGAAAACGCATAAAAAAATTAACGAGCCTTACAAACCCTCCAAGAGGTCAAGAGGCGCTAGTTCAAATCCTGTTACATAAAAAAAATTATACGCGTTGTTCAAAAGAATTTTTCTTCACCAAGTGTGGACTAGCACATTAAAAATTTTAAGAAATACCGCCACTATTAAAGTCTAAAATTGAGTCTTAGTCCAAAATTAAGTCTCTTAATCCGAATTAGGAAGAATAGATCCACTACAATTGGCTCTCGGCCAGTATGAGCCGAGACGGTCTGCCAAGTCCCGGGCAACTCTCTAGACGACGAATACGCTACTCAATGAACTATACTCAAGGCCTTCCCATATTGATTATACGCACTTATCAAGATCTAAACGTTATAGTAATATGTGAAAATTTTTTAATATGCAATATGATGGTTTTCTTTGTAGATTTTGGGTTTAAGTTTAAGTGATCTCAGGGGCACATTTATCTACCTATCTAGGCTATAGTTAGTTTCTTTAAAATTCTTTCGTAAGACAATTGCATATCTTAGAAATTACGATATGCATTTGTCTTATAAATCATGAAAGTTGAAGAAATATTAATTTATAAAAAAAATATTATTTATTTATTTATTTATTATTTATCTATTGAATTAATAACGCGTGTTTCCTCTTCTGGCTCAAATAACTTTGTGCAATGGCCTTGAAAAGCCGTCCATTATGTCTTGGATGTCACTTTGTGAAATATTCTGCTACTCCTCAACAAAAGCAGTTTTAACTCACTGATGGTCATGGGAGCTGGTGTTTAATTCCGGTTCCGTCTTTTGAAGTTGGCCCATACATATTCAATCGGCTTCAAGTCAGAACTTGGAGCTGGCCATGGTAATCGCTGAATATTGACCTTTTCTACGTAATTTGTGTCAGCTCTTGCAGCGTATGCTCGAGCGTTGTCGTGCATTAAAATTTAATTATCGCCTAAGAATGACGCAAGGGGAATCTCATGTGGGTCTCGGATTTCTGTCACGTACCTGTGAGCATTACTGCTGCCGCTATCGAAGACGACCAATGCTGTACGGGCGTCATAATAAATACCGCTCCACACAAACACAGCAAACCTTTCATTGCGGCGTCTATACTGACGTCCATGAGATCCTCATAAAGCAATTCTAGATTCATCAGAGAAGAGAACTTTCATTGTTCCGGAGTCCACTTCGAATATTCTCAAACTAATCTTTCTGTGAGTTGTGATTAGTTGTAGGACTCGAACTGGTCAAAATGTTCTGAGGTCCCTCTCTGCGAACCTTCTTCTTTTTGTTCTTAGGCTCAGGCTTACATTCTATACCTCAAACAAGCAGCTCCGAGCATCAAACCGTTTCTAAAAAGATTCTAGACAATAAAACGATTATCTCCAGCTGCATCCCAGGGGCATATTTTGGTATAAATGAGATCACGGTACCTTAAACTTTCTATTTCAATAGAAGGACTGGAATCATCACGTTTCAAAGCTACAGCTCATATGTACAAATTTCTTTTAAATTCATTATTTTTGAACAAAAATCACAAAATTAAACACAATGCGAATATGACTGTTTTGTTAAATGCAGTTATACCCACGAAGTTACGACTAATACTCAAAGTGTAAGTTAACATAAACAAACGATATAACATTTTAGATGAGCTAACTTAAAACCACGCCACGCCATGTTTAAATGAGAAAAATGGAAATAATACAACATGTTTGTACATCAGAAATAACCTAACTAGACGAATTATGCTATTCAAATCCGAAAACAGAATATATAGAGAACGGAGTCTCTTTTTTGAACTGCTCTCAGTCTATTTGCAAATAATTAACGTTTGTAGTTTAAAAATAATTTCAAAAGTTCAGCTTTCAAAGCCTTGTACTTAACCTTACATAGCATTTCAAAAGAAATACGAGAAAATTGCAAACACTTAAAGTTATATTCAAACTTTATACATATTAAAATCTACCCAACCGAGCCTAATATATGATTAAAATTTCTTACTTATTGATAAATATATATCAGAGGTCGCCTGGCTGGTTGGTGGTAGACTTGGAAAACTACATTTGATATAATTCCTTTTATTTTTAAATTTTCTCTGGACTTCCGATGAACAAAGTATTATTCAGGGAAATCCGAAAAAAATTGCTCTAAAGAAATTACTCCGTTCTCCATTTTTTGTCCATGACTTAGACAAAACGAGTTTAAAAATATCAATATAAATGATGCCTCCTCAATGATATCTGAAGGCGAAAATATTTTCTCACTATGTGATATTAAAATAGATGACGTAACACGCAAATCGATCAATTGGACCTAATATAGTTACTTATAAATAAATACGTATTGATTTATACTTTGTGCGTAAACTGTTATCGTGGAAATAATGTTTATATTTTTACCGAAAAAGAAACAGCTGTGCCGTATGTTTGAAGGAAATAGGAAAAGGAGTAAATCTTATTATGTGTAGTGTTTTTCCAACGTTTGACGAATTTGAGCAGAGCAATGGCAGTGCTCAACTTGATGGTGACAGCTGCTTTGTAAAGGTGCAAACGAACAACCTGTAACGTGTTTTTTCTCGCAATATGTTAGTTAAGCAACTAACATATACGAGTCGACAAAACATAAACAGGTTTAACGGACAAAACATATTACATTAACCATATTTAGATTCTAGAGCCAAGTCCAAAGCTTATTATAGGAGATACCTTTATCAAGTATGATATATTTTTTTAAAATAATAATCTAAAAAATAAAAACCATTTTATATTAAACCAATTAAACTTAAAAAAATATATGAATCCGCACTAGGGAATCCCCAACAAATCATCATACAAAAAATACGTAATAATATGGCAATACCAACCTGGAAAAACATCCACGTAGGGTATTCACCCAATTTCACAGCTATACATGCTCCTAGAGCTATGAACACTGTAGATATGCTATCACAACCGTGGTCAAAGAGTTCTCCTAGAGGGGACTGGCTCCCCGTTCTGCGGGCTTGCTTGCCGTCTATGGCGTCTAAACTTTGGTAAATGAAGACACCTAGTGCACATAACGCACAGGCCCATCTCGGTGGCTCTTGTCTAGCGTCTGGACTATACCTGTAAAGCAATGAGAGAAAACTTAATTTTAAAAACTTAATAAATTATAAGAAAAATTACTATAAAAAATCCGATAAAAGACTATTAATGCGCGATTAGTATGTTTTACAAAAACAATGATGGTTGCAAAATTTAAACAGTAAAAAATACTTTAGCACAGTCATATTCATGCAAAAAAAAATATTGTAACTGTACAACTTTTTGCACTTACTAAAGATATCATTCAGTTGATTACAATGTAAAAATAAACCTTGTAAAAATCAGCTTCACGCTGTATCCCGCACGCAGTAGGGTAAGCAGAGGGAACCTAATGTTAAGACACTGCATTCCCTACTTTCCGCCGAGTTCTGGAGGCATTGCGTTTTAAGTGGCGGAACTCAACGCCGCGCTTGGCCTCGACATCAGAGCGAAGAAATGAAAATATAAATACAAATAAATATTTCATTTCCTTGAGTAAGGACGAATCCACAACCAGTCGATTTTCCAGTCACACTTTGTGACTGCCCTGTACCACAACTGGCCTCGAATAAACCTTGTATTAGAAAAATGGGTCAATAATAATATATTCTCATTAACAATACTGTTATTTTATGAAAATATTTTTCAATTTCCTCTTTAATAAAAGAAAACATTATAGTATTTTTTAAAAACAACTACAGTAATATTTTATAGAAATTACTAGTAATTACTACACTGGAATAGTAGACACTATTGCGGTGCAGTGGGGCAATATCGGACTAGAAATGAGATAGTTGTGGACTCAGTACCCAAACAGGATAACAAATAATTTTGTTTTCTTTTCTTTGATAAGAAAAACGATCCATACGGAGTTGAGTTGAGCAGAAAGAGAGACTTTATAGCGTGAAATTATAAAAAAAAAATATTTTATATAAAGTTCTAGTGATTTTCTATAAAACATATAGGCACACGTCAAATGTGACAGGCTAATACAGTACAGTAGTGGCTGTGAGTAATTTACGAGACTCTAATAATAAACTTTTCCAGAAACACTTTCTTATTTCCTAGAGTTAGCTTTATTGAATGTAGAGTAATAAAGTGTAACTTTCTTTATTATATAATTTTCATTTTATAGTTTATAGAATTATGTTACATACTCGTATAATAAAACTTAAAGTTTATTTTGTTGAAACTTGAATTGAAAACTCTTTTTCTGACATACAGTCTATTTATCAAAAAATGCTATAAGATATATTATCTCATAATAATAATTTTGACCCATTTTCATAACCATAATTTCCATAACCCAATGTACATGTGGCCAAAATAACCTTGGGCTCTTAAAATATATCATCATACACAATTTTAAGTTATTCTATCGATCTATCTATCAGCCTTTCGAAGTCCACTGCTAAGTTATTACCATTTGACTAATTTGGCAAAATGGTACATAAATACTGGTGACTTGTAAAAGTTTACCATTTCATACTATTTCACTATTCCATACTAAGAACACTATTTTTCAATTACATTTTACTAAATATATATGATTTAAAAAAAAATTGCATTAATAATATATTAAAATATTCAATCATCATTATCAGAAATGTAGTTTAATTATTAAAGATATTGTTTATTTATTTACATAAGGCATATAAGACTTAAATAATCTTAAGACAATAAATTAAAGCACTAATTTTATAAACAAAAGGTGATAATCTCATAACTATAACACTATCAAACATAGATAGTGTTATAGTTATCACAAGTTCTTATCCACACTACATATGCAGGAAGTAATGCAACAAGTAGATAACATGTTAATCTTTTATAGTTCTTTTATTTAGAATTATATCATTATCTCACCTCTGTTTTTCAGTTACTGCCCTTTTTAAAAATACCTTGTAATACTAGACTGAATATTGCTTAGAGCTACATACTGTATCCTGCACACAGTAAGGTAATTAGAGGGAACCTAGTCTTGAGACCCTGCATTCCCCATTTTCTGCCGAATTCTGGTGACATCGCATGTTGAGTGTTAGCACACAACACTGCAGTTTACTCCAAACCAGAGCAAAGATAACTTTCGAATGATACATGATAGAAGAAGAGATAGACTAGACTAGATATAGAAATTTGTGCATAATTAAATTTATGTTAAAAATTGCACGCATGTTTTTGTATTGACACAAAATAGATCTAAAATAATTTGAAAGAAAATCACATAAGGAATTGGAAAAACAAAGGTTGCCACTTTTCAGTCTGCCACAACTCCAGGGTTGCCAGGTTACTATTATGTTGATAATTTGCACTCATATATATTATAAGTTTTCGCAACACATGGTTGCCTGTAAAATAACTGCTGCAAGCAGAGGTAATTAATACTTAGTAGACAAATATTTTTAAACATTTATTTAATTAAATAGTTTATTAATTTTAAAATGATAATTTAAATGAATATTAGTATTTAGAAAAGAAAGAGATTAAGCAAAGGCATTATCATGACTTTATTATTAAATTTATAAAATAAGAACGATTTATTCTTTACATAGTTTTCTGTATGTGCTTAATTTACCTTATTAAAAATAAGTTTCATTTAAAAAACAGATACCTGCAGATTTATGCACTGAGATCTCGGCCTAAAAGGGACTAGAACTATTTCTATAAAAAAATTCCTGCAACATTAAAAACAAACAATTTAATTTATGGTTACATCATCCCAGTTTCATAAAAAAAGTTACTACTGTGTACATATAAGCACAACTTCAAACAATTTCCTTTCTTTAAAACTGTCAAGTTCATGTTCAATGACCTCTTATTACCATATTTTGTATTATGTAATAATATATTAAAAGTAGAACAACCTTTAGAACTTGTATGTTGCAAATATTTTTTTTCTTTAAAGATGATGATGGTTATTATATGTACATTAAGATTATTTGTATTTTATTATTTCAATTTTGTGTCCATATCTAATTAGATAAAATATTTTTATTTTTTATTTTTGACATTGTCCTTGTTGATTTTTTAGCTAAAAGCTAGCTAGCTATTTTATTCATGTGTATTTCAATAGACAACTGAAAGTGCCACACAAGAGAGAGAGAATAATCCTGGCAAGTAAATGGATATCCAATCTCAAAAGTGAGATTTCTGCAGCTTATTTTTAAATATCAAGTTATGCATTTAAACTAGTTGAAAGCTATCTACGTTAAAAAAAAATAGAAATATATACTTATTTGTCTTTGATTAACAATATGTCATTAAGATAATGTGTAGCAAAAATTTTAATTTAATAAATGTTGATAAGTAAAAAAATGTTTATAGTGCAGGTTCAATGATCTTGTAGTTAGTATTTTGAATTTAACAGTTTTTTTATAATATAAGGTGTTATAATAAATGCTGTTTGTCTTTTTTGTTACTTTAATGCTGTGTACTAAATATAATACTGTTAGCAAGAGGGTAGATGTAGGTGAAGAAGAGTATAATAGCAATAGCAATGTGTCAATTGAGGCAGTTGCTTGTAGGCAACAGTTATTACTTATTGCAAGGAAACTTGTGGGAAATATTGTTATAGGGTTATACATATAACTTAAGCAAAGGGAATTAAGAAACTTTTTCCTCTTGCAACATCCAATTTCCAAGACATTGAGTAGATGAGAACACTCACAACACCACACTGAATCTACTCCTATCAAAGCAAGGAGATGATAATAATTCAATCCCCTGAGTGGTAAACAGTTGTTGCACAATTTTTATTTTACTTATTTGCTAGAATCTATACATAAGTATAGTTCTCTACAAATGCAAAAATAGATAGTATGACTAATTTATTCTGCTTATTTCAAGAAACTAACCTCCTTTCTTATAAAATCATTAATAATAATGCTGCAAGAGATTAAAAATCCTCAAACATAAAATCCAAGGAAATACAAAGTTTCTAGTAATATTTGTAATACATATAGAACATATAGATTTATATAATTAATAAGGAAAAACCTAAGTAACATAAAAAAATATAACTAAATACCAATATTTACTTGTGTTAATATCGTATTAATACAATTAAATAAAAAAAATCTAAATAAAAGTTATGAATGATATAATAATAATAATTTATTCATTTTCGTTTCTTATCAGACGATAGCGCGACTCGCTCTGCCAATCGTATGACAGATTCCCCGTATAACGGAAAATATCGTCCAAATAATGAAAAAATCTCAGCGGAGGCTGCTACAGAACAGTTATAAAAATTAAAATAAGTAGGTTAAAAGAAAGTATCAACTTTACAGACAAAAATGAAAGTCGTTCCGCTGTTACAAAGAATGATACAATTTTCGCAATGATTAATAAAGCAACGTACTTACCAAACCAATATAAGTGTGGTAACAATATTGACTATTAAACCTAAAGTTGTAATGAGATTCGGTGCGAGCCATAGCGGCGTTTTAGACACCAGCCAGCACCACCAGGGCTGGAGCCAAGCATCTAATATACTAGCACTTGTACAAGAATATTTGTGTTCACTAAGTCTTTTTAACTGGGCAGCATTAAGAATCCTTTCCTTATAGAACTGCATTTTATTTTGAGTCACTGTCACGACATTTAATAAAATAAGCACTACACTTTACTATATTATAAACGATGCGAAAAATAAAAATTCCGTGTACCTATCAAATACATCACTCCACCATGTGGACCACAGGCAATTTGACATTTTTGCAATTGAAATTAGTGGTGTGGATGCTAAGTGTTAATTTTTAGCCATAGACAAGACGTGTGACACATTTTGTATACTTGCAACACTAGTATTCGTTGAATTTCTTGTACATTTTATATTTGTTATCTATAACATTTTTTGAATTATAAATGTATAAAGATAATGTTGTAGATATATTATTTTAAAAAAAATGTTTATTATACACATTAAAGCAGAAGAATTTCAAATATGCAAATATTTGTAATACAAATATGCAATATTTTACTTTTATATTGCGTAAAATTTTTGATTTTTTTTTGTGCTCATGTTATTGTGATCAGAGATCATTGCAGGTCATCATATGATATGACACTTGTATATCATATACACGCTCGGAACGCCATAATCAAACCTATTTATGAGTACACTAGTTGTCGCCCACACCTTATTTAAATTAACTTTATGACCTTTTTTTCTATATTAATTCCATTGATCAGTGTTGTGAATTTTAAAATAATAATAAATTTATTTACTACTAGCGGCCCGCTCGTGGCTTCGCCCGCTTAAAATACATGATTATTGATTTAATAAACGGAATTGTTTAACAACTGACTTCTAATATGATTTTTTTACTACATTATCGTAATTTCTATAATATTTTTTTATTGTTTTGAATTAAAAAATACGACCAATGTTGATATTTATAAAATATACATAAAGCTAATTTTTATT
>DWAN01000395.1:0-24652 GCA_018230445.1 Heliconius hewitsoni | reverse complement strand
GCGTTTGGCGCTCCGTTCTCTCTGACTACCCTGCTAGGGATAAAGTGTGAAGTTAAGTTAAGTTAAATATTTAATATTTTCATTTCCTCGCTCTAATAACGAGGGAAAATTCCGGCATTCGCCACGCAATGTCTCTAGAATTCGGCGGAAGTTGAGGGATGGATTTTTTTACAGAAACTGCATCAATATTTTTGTACAATAGTCACTAATAATTGTATTAAAAGCGACATGAATATTTCAAAAAGGTACCTGATATTGTACTGTTTTATCGACCCAACCCCCGCACATCGTGTTACAATTTTATAATATTATAATAAAAAGTAGGTTTTTTTTTCAGGAAATTAAAAGTAGCGTAGATTAAAGTATATGGTTTGAATTTCAACAGGATATCTGACAAACAGACAGACGGAGAATAAAGTGATCTTATAAGATTCCTTTTGTCCTTTAAAGGTCCGGAACCCTAATAAAAGACCATATTGTCTTTTGGACCTTCCGTTCTTATCAAATTTATATTAAACAGACACGCACCTATTGCTCTTAGCAGATTGTCTATAGGAAATATCCATGCCAGCTTGTAAAGAATATTTTAAAAAAACATAACCGTTATTTAGGCCTTTTGCCATACATTCATATAATAAATAAATATCAAAAACAAAAAAACCCGGTTGCATAAGGTTAAAAAAAACAAGCTTAAGTTTCATTAGAATTACCAGACGAGATCTGTTTAATATAAATATCACGGGACTCCATGTGAAGATTTAATTGATGAAGAATTATAAGGTCACGTCTGTAAGTACTATTTGATTATTCTATTTTGTTCTATAGAGTTGGATTTTTGCTTACTATTGTATTACATTAGGGTATTGATAATTATGATTTACCTTTTTGAAATCATTGTTTTGAGCCCTTTAATTTGATACCCATATATTATATGGGTATCAAATTTAATGGCCGTATTCGAATAAAACTTTCTTATTAAATGATATATTAGATTTATATAACGCCCTGTATTTAAAAACACTTGGGCTGCTAAGATGAATTTAATGTATGTAAATGAGTTCAGCAGCTCTGGAGATATGATGTAATAAAGAATATTACATACATATAACTACCATGATATTCGCGAAAAACATAACCTTACCTTAAGCTGATTTATACATGCGAACAACAACTCTCCAGAAGTATATATTATAGGTAGGATAGGTACTTAATATTTAGTCACACAAATAAAATTTTACTTTTTAAAAAGCTTAAAAGCTTACTAAGTTAATTTAATTTACTCAAGCTTCACGTTTCCCGCATATAAATAAGTAAATAAGAAAGGTAAATACTGGAAACCTTATATTGAAACACTAAATTCCCCATCTAAACACTAAATTCCGCTTTCTGCCTTTTTATGTTTCGCAACATTATTTGTTAAATGGCGGAACTCAACGCCATGTTTTGTCTTATTACCAGGGCGAGGAAATGAAAATAATTCGATCTTACCCTCCCTACATTAATATAATACCCTATGAGTTACATAGTTCACATTATTTGTATATTGATTTGTAATAATAAAGACAATTTTTGTTAACACGTGTTTATTCTTTACATTTTAGTTACTTTAAGCTACTGTGTTATATAATTTTCGTCTAACATATAAAGGTACTTAGGTTTCAAGTCATCTTAATGATCCATAACTTCTGATATTCATTATAATTGTACAAATTGTAAATAATTTATAGGTATGTATTGCGCCATTAGCATCAGACAATGTTTGTTTTTTTTTAAGAGAATATATATTTTTTTGTATTTAATTATTTCACAACCTTAGACAGTAGACGTTAGATTGGATGTAGGTACCTATTTATAAAATATAATACATTTACAAGACCTTTGAAAGTTTTATATTTATAATTGACAGTTTTGAATCTATTTTAAAATACTCTTACAATTTAATCATTTAGTGTTTATATCAGAATTAAGTGTTGTTAAGTCCTCATAAAATAGTTATGTATCTGTATTACATAAATTCGACTAGTTGATTAACATTTAACACTGATATTAATATGATGACAAAAAGTGCAGCGTGCTTAAAAATACATACATATTATATATGCGTTAGAAATTGTGTTTACATTAGAAATAATGATTAATATGATAATAACACTAACAAATTATAATTTTAAGAAATCTTAACATAAAGAACAATTAAAATATTTGAACACAAACATAACCCACGTAACGCAACCTCAAAACATATTTTATTCTTAGCAGTCATTCCATGTATGAACATAATCTATAAATAAATAATATATGAGAAAGAAACCAACCCACAATATACCTCGTACATGTGTAAATCTTCCTATGGCGATTATAATTTGCGTGACAGTAATAATTTAATTTAATTTTTTTTAATAGTATAGAAAAGATATGTAAATTATTTTATTATTTATCGTCGTCAAAATATAATTTAAACATTAGATGACTGTACAAGGCACTATAATAAAGTTTTCTGTGAAATAATATTAAAAACAAGAAGCATTGTTCTTATGTTGCGCATGCACAAGAGCAGACTACATCTACGCCGCCGCGCTCGCTGCGCTACTCCTATGCTCTTGATACAAGTAGTACGAGCTGGCCCCATAGGCCAACATGTTGAACATACCAAATACCTGAAACAAATTGTTGTATTTAGATAAATTTGGAAACCTTTAAATAAAGATATAAACATAATGCCTACAAGAGTAAAATAAAAAAGTATTAAAAAAAATTGCATAAAAATATTTTTTTACGTAAAAAACATACAAGAATAACATTTACATTCTATTTCTTAAGAACGTAAAAATTATTAATAATAGATACTGACGTAACGCTGTCGTGAGTTTAATTACACTTCATAAATAAAGGCTAAAAGCCTGAGAGACTTCAATCAAATTGTTTATTTGATTAAAACGTTCTAGGTATATACAGTATTGTAGATGGAAGCCAAAAATAAGTTTTTTTGGCTAGTAGTATTTTTTTAGATAACGCTTAAGAAAAAAAATCCTTTCATACAACACTTTAAAGTAACGTAAAAAATATAAAAACGTACAATTACGACACGTTAATGAAAGAAACTATCTATAAATAATAATTAGCTGTAGATACATAGATTTATTGAAATGTAAATTAAATATATTAAGTGTATGCTAAATATATTAAAATATTGAATTAAATTGTACTTACTGCAGCAGCCACATTACGCCCGTAGTTGCCATACACAGACGCAAACATGACGATGAAAGCAATCAGGTAGAAGAGCGTCTCCAAACTAGTGCTAATAAGTTCCTAAAATAAAAATATAAACATAAAAATATAATATACATCCTCATCATATATACTATATTAGTGATGATTTATCAATACCTTTAGATAAATATTAAGTATAAAATTATATTTTTATATATAATTCAACCGTTTAAATTTAAACAGACAAAATGGCTTAACCAGTTATTAAATTCGGCACATATTTTTTATGAGACTTAAATCTGTTAACTTTCTCTTGTATAAATATTGATAGAAGAGAACTTTCCTCTTCATTTAAATGTGCCAATGACTTGAGAATGAGTATTGAGAATATTAAACTACACCTCAAATACATTTTATTAATTGTTAAATTACAATAACATTAAAATTACAAGCTAAGTACATAGCTTCACGCTGTTTCCTTTATATAGCATCAGGTGAGTAGATGATCAGAGGGGACCTAGCATTAAGAAATTTCGCCCCTTAACACCTGTAAATTTATTAATATTGCTAATTAAATGAATTCCAAATTAGGATTAGCCCGTGAAGTGACCTACGTCATTGTGATCGACTTTCTCTCGCATCCTGTCAGCGTCGTAGACATTATTTTATTAGTATTCTAAACACACATGTACATATATAAAGACACAAATACTTACAGACAATACCCAGTTGATGGGTATCTTCAAAGCTTCTCTGATGCTAAGGAAGTATACGAAGCTCCACATTAAGGTGGTTATAAAAGCTGTTACTGCCACGAACACATACCACGCTGATGCCCAAGGGGTGCCCAGTGACATACATAGAATACCCAAGACCTGGAATTATACAAATTTCTATTACTTTACAAACCTTGAAATAAATACTAGTCTAATATACGTTAAATTCAACATTGTTGCTTTAGTTGTTTTCGACCAATCAAAATGTATCGGAATTGTATTGGAATCTTGGTGTTGCTATAATAGTTGTATTGTCAAATATGTAAATAAATAAAATATATAAAATAAATTTGATTATCATCTTAATTGTTATTATTAATGTATGCACAAAACGGTGCGTCTTTGGAAAAAAACATTTTTCTATTTGTATGTATTTTAAATCTTTTTAAAGTAAATGTAAATAGTGAGCAACTTTATAATTTACATTATTATATTTAACGTGTAGATACATAAATATATAGGTATATATTTTTTTATAAACTTTCACGATACACGCAAATCGTCTAGACGACACACGTCTAGACAAAACTTTATATTGATTTTCCTTTTACACTGAAACTAGCTACTGTTTACATATTTAACGGACGTTATTTACTATGGTTTTTTTGTGAATATTAATTTATTTAACAAAAGAGATCATCACAATAATGATGAATATTTTAATATTTTTGCTATAAAAACTGTAGTAGTTGTAGCAATTTTAGACAAATATATCTTACATACAAATCTGTAATATAATAAAAGAGTTTGTCTGTACATAAAATACTCATTCAAGGTAGTGAAAACATAAAAGTAAAAGAAAATGAACACGAACTACTAGATAGGTTTAAATTTTTTTTTTTGATATTATCCTTATTAGGTAAGACTGGGCAGGATCTCTAGGATATACTAAATTTTGAAGACTGGCATACTTCAGTCTTCATGTAGGGCCTAAGTAGTGCAGCTAAATAATAAAAAATAATGAAATGCTATCTTAGCAAAAGCTACCCAGTGTGAAAACAATTTTCCTATTGACTTGAAAAAATATAGATCTTGAACAACTGACGGAAACCCATCGTAGAATAGATGCAGTTTAAAAAATAATAAAATGATACAATAGCAAAAAATCTTCATTATGATAGCCACTTTATTTGTTGACAAATAAAATATTTGAAAATGGAGGCCGACGATGTAAATTTGATTTTTACCCAGGGAATGATTGTATACGTTGAGTGGCAGACCACAAGCGGCTTTTTAAGACAAGCAGCTTAACACAAAGAACGGGGTAGTTACATATTTAGAGCCAAAATTCCAAAATATATACTCTATAAAAGAATATATTTCCAAATTTTGGCTCTAAATTTCAATGATAACAAGTGGTATATTTCATAGTAATATAGAAATTATCATAAATCCACGTAAACGAAGCTATGAGCTGCTACTAGACATTAAAATAAAAAGAAAATGTTCTTCACTTTTCTGTTTCATAATAAACATTATATGTTTCAGATGGTCATATTTATATAAATAGTGATTGAGCCATTACAGAGCATTCTCTATAATATATGTATTACAGAAATGACTAGCGGTAACGCGTTGGTACCACTAGGGCAACGGTGTCCGTCGAAACCTCTAGCGCGTCGCACACGAACCGGTTTCGTATCACCGCAACACTCCCCCGCCACCACCACCCTCCGCGCCGATACGAAGCAGTCGTCGCAATACTCGCAAACAGGTGCTCTTTTAAGAAGTATTTTACGATTTATTCATAATAAACTCAATAATTTCTATCCATTACCATTTTTTTTTACTGTAGGTACACTAGGTAGGTACACTGTATGTAAAATAATAAGTTAATAATAACAAACGTATAGCATATTTATGTAAATTGAAAAAATGCTATTTATGAACTTTCAAGGTTATCGAAATCGATTTTTTTAATAAAGCCACAACTTGTTTGACCTCTCTAGAGGTCATATTGTGTTGAGTATATGTCGCTTTTTATATTACAAAAAATATTTACAAGTAAACACACATCTGATCCTCGTATTTATCTCTGTTAATGCAATTTGAGCATTGCATTTTCATTTCAAAACGTCGAGTGTACCGATATTTTTATCATTTGCCGTACGTAACTTTGTCGTTTGATGTAAAAAAGAAAGTTAATGCAAAAACTATAAATACAACAAAGTCAGATATAAGTTCTTTGTTCTTAAAAAAGGCAAATTTTCGAATATTCACTTAAATAATGCTAATTATATTATGTATACATAATCAATGAATATATTATTGATTTATGTGAACATTTTAGATACGTTAAATTTAATGGGAACAAGCGTTGATGTCACGTGTGACATGTCGGCGGTTGGTGAAAGTGGCGTACTTCGCGCTGTTGCCGCCTTGCATACGTATGGGACACGACCGACATTCAACTTCTATCAATGGGTCCGCGAACCTTCGACGCTTTTACACGTAAAGTTTCACTCTAAATAACAAATCGAAATCCGAAACATCCGAAGCGAAAACAAATCTTAATAAACAATGGACGGTTCTAATTTACATTTTGAAATTATTGATGAAATGTGTAAGTGGGCACATAATTTTTATAATTTATATACATTAGTATCAATTTGATTATTCAATTTGTGAGAATATAGTAGTTATATGCCCCTGAAAACTCTTGTTAATAAAATTGTTTACAAGCCTACGTATACCGCAACTCTATCAATGTAGAGCCAACACTTAAAATCATCGTCAAACTCGAAATCGAAATCGATCGAAAAAGGCGGCCGGGCCTAAATAATTAATACAAGTTAACATGATATAACTGTTGTGCCTAGGCGAAATCTGAGAATTCTAAGCTAAATAATATATACATACAGCAATTATATATAATCTATAATTAGAAGTTTATTTATTTTTGTAATAATTTACAAAATCTATACATATATGTATATATATTTTGTAACAAATGATTTCACAAAATACATAACAAGCAACATAATTAGCATTTATTAAAAATAGCGATTGAGAAAATCTTATAAAAGCCTCTTTTTCTTATCATGACTATTCTTATATATCGAAGAAGAGAAGAGTTATTTGTTAATACAATTCGTTATGAACTTAAAACTCATTTTATAAGCATTGTGTATTTCGGAATCGATAAATTAGAATAATATTCCTTTTAATAAGTACCTACTAACTAAGTAACATCCCAACTGAGGCTATTCGTGGCGCAGGTGCACAAATATGTGATAGTAAACGCGACTGGTTGTGGGTTCGATCCCTACTTGAGAAAATAATTTATTTATTGAAATTTATATTTTTATCAAAAATTAAACGTCCCGATTGGGACAGGCAAAGTCCCGCTTTTCACAGATTGTTCCATGTAGTGTGAGAAATATTTTTTTATTACTTTAAAATTCTATTTAGGTAGTAACTTATAATTTTATAGAAATACAAATAAGTACATGTTACGTATAATTATTCTGAAGATTTAACTGCCTTAGTATAAGGTAAATCAAGACAATATCGTTTTAAGAATAGAGACTTTTTCCATAAAAAAATGTCTTATATTGATATTTATCACTTTTTAAAGCTTAAAACTCTAATAATTGGATAAATAATAAATTATCCTCTCAAAAATGATTGTCCCATTTTTGGCGAAAGAATCCTTTTTTACTTAAAACGTTCAAAATCGCGCTCTTTACCGGCAGCGATCTAGCGACGCTGCTACCCACCGAAATGTGTGATGATGACGTCAAAACTCAACAGCATTAAAGAACCGAAATTATACAATTATGTATTCTATATTATCATATTATATTCTTATATATTTATTCATTAATTAATTATATACTATATAGTATTAGGTATATCAAGATATATAAGTAATAAATACCCCTTAGTATCAATATATATTTTTTGTGAATTTCGTAAGTAACGCATATATTGAATATTGCTTTATAAAATTAGAAACGATGCGGATGTTACCAAGGCGTAAAGTGAAAATATTGTGAAGTTACATTTGGGTCAATTCATATGTAAACCGACGCACCCCAAAAAACATCGATTGTTCATCGACCATACTTCCGTGCGTACTGCATCTGATCAGATAAGAGACCCGAGCGCGACAGAATCGCATATAGGTAAATACTGTCAAATAGGATTTTAAATCTAAATTAAAATATAAAAATACCAATAAAAAAATCACAAAATTACATTATAAAGGTAAATTCTGTATAGGTACTTGTTGTTAATACACTAAACATTCATTGTAGTATGATGCTTGGAATGTCTTATCGGTCATACGATAAGAATTGTGTAGCCCTTATCAAATGTTAAAAAACTGTTTTCGTATAAAATACTTTGTATATTATATGTTATTTATATTATCATGTTTCCACCATACGATGCTCACAACTAGTATGTAATGTGAAAACATGCGTTTAACTGGCTTATAGATTTAGAAACTGTTAGTCGAACGTCGGCGAATAGGGATTTTTCATGTCAACGACCGCCCGCGTCATCACTATGCACTTCCCGTTACCACACACCTTATTTCTTCCGTACAAGTTCCCCGTTTAATATGCGACTGAACTAGAAAACCAGAACTAGGTAGTTACAAAGCCAGATAGAATAACCGTGAAGTAATAAATCAGTCGTTTTCAATATGACATTTTAATAAAGTGGCAATTTGGACCATTTAGTTTTAGTGCACGAATGTAAGATGACGCAATATAATCGAAATCGAAATATTTTACGTGGGTATCGATTATAGTTTTGGTATTTCAAAAATGACCTTCCACCTACTATATATCTGCTCCGCCTACAACTGTTTCTTAGGGCTTATTTTGTTTTGAATTTAATCATTATGTTATACGTATACATATATATTAAACAACATATACTGGCAAAATTAAACAACGTCTTCTCTAAGTAAATCTAAAAAAAATTATTAATACATATCATTCATGTTAGAAAAAAAAATTGACCTCATTTCTTTCTATATTATTAACACGGCATATTATTCTGCGTGAGCTGTACACATCAATATAAAAGTCTATAATATTTTTCATTTACTTTATTTCTGGCAAACAATTTATTGTTTCAATGTGACTTTTTGATACGGTCGATATATCATTTTTTTGTTCTTATCCTGCTCGATATAATAATATTATTTATATTAATTTTCAACCTAAGACGATAACATATACATTTTTAAATCCAAATAGATAATCAATTTGAATATGTTAAAAGTAAAAATTCCATTGATGTCACAAGATGCCGGGTACAAGTAGATAATGTGATAAATTAGTCAATGTATTACCACTTACAAATTACATACTATAGATACTTTTAAAATATCAGCTTCACGCCTTATCCCGCACACAGCGGGTTAGGCAGAAGGACACCAGTGTTAAGACACTCCGTTCCCCACTTTCCGCCGAATTCTGGAGGCATTGCGTGCTGAGTGGCGGAACTCAAAGCTGCACTTTGCCTCGACACCTGAACCAAGAAATGAAAACATAAATGTAAATAAATATGTCATTTCCTCGAGTGGGAATCGAACTCACAACCAGTCGAAATTACACATTTTGAGCTTCTGCGCCACGAAAAAGATGCATTATAATTATTACATGATCTCTACTAGTTATTATAAAAAAATAGAGATTTTAAGTAATATTATTAATAGTAAGAAAACAATTTGTCTACGTATTTAAATAATAATAATTTTAAAAATATTTTTTATATTTATTCATATTTCCCGTGTGTATTATTTATTTGACCTTTAACAAATTAAATGAAGAATCCCTCTTACATTATAACATAGAATAAAGAAAGAAACAAGTAAAACGTCCTCCAAAAATAACTGTGCCTAGCTGCGAACATAATAAAACGAGGAGGCTAATAAAAAGCCGTGACATAATGTTGGCATATAAATATACCTACTCGTGTATACAGCGGTGATTCTTGTCCTCGCAGCATTCTTAGATTCGTCTTGTTCCTTTGAACAACTCAGTATATGTTTTATTTAAAGTAAAGATTATTATTTTCAAATACATTCTGGGAAACGGAGTGTCTTAACACTAAGTTCCCTTTGCCTACCTTGCTGTGTACTTCAGTAATTTTATGGATATTGTTAATATTTTTTCAACCTTATTGCTCCTTCCTGTCGTAAAAATTTGAAATGACTAATAATATGTTTTTTATATATGGTATGCAGTGTTTTAGGATAAATTCTAGAACTAGAACTAACTTCAACTACCTATCTCATTGATATCGATCAACACGAGAATACTAATTGACTAACCATTGACGGTGAGGTTCGGATACTAAGGCTCTTGAATAGTTAATGTAAATTATAAATATATATATTATACATATTTTCTACGTATAATAGATATATAAGATTATAACTTTTGTTTTATAATAAAAAAATATCTTCTTTACTGATTACATACGACTGTCTTACATATTATGTATACCTAATTAAGTACCCAAGTAATAAGCAGAATAAATAATTAATCCTTTTGTTTTTGAGTTTTTTGTTAAATGAGTCAATAGTAATTCTAAATAAATAATATATTTGTGATTAATCATTATATGACACATGTTTTTAATGTAAAAAAATATTCAAATATGGTGAGCGACAATGATAAATATATTTCTGCCGAGGTCAGACGCGGCACACAAGCATACGACTTTATATGCTAAAAGTTGTAGGTTCGATTCCCACTTGAGGAAATGAGGTATTTAATATTTTCATTTCCCCGCTCTGCTAATGAGCCAAAGCGCAGCGTCGAGTTCCGCCACTCAACACGCGAGAATGGAATGTAGGGAACGAAAATGTCTTAATGGGAACAGATTGTCTTTGCCGCTAAATGCGAGATAAAGCAATAAGCTAAAAACATATAATGGTAATTACACGTACATCACAGAACCACATAGGTACAGGATATAAACGCTACATTAATATTATTGAATCGATTTTTTAAATTTATTTTTATTTTATTTTTAGGACATTGTATACTCTAAGGGATTTAAAATCAATTAGATATGCACTGATGATTAAATTGATGAATTAATTAACCTAAAATGTGTAAATGAGTTAAATTAACCTACAAATTGGTTACATTACCTTTTTTTAACAGTTCTGTATCTATTATAGACAATTAGCCCAACGATACCATACGGTAATGTGAAAATAGGTACATCTACATATAAAATAATAAATTTACAAATATCTCTTTGTTTAATAACTCTACGTACGTTCCATACATAAGCGCGTGTCGCAAATACGTAACACAATAGGTGCACAGTGGTTTCTTGAGTTTCAACACACTTACGTTTTCGTAATTCGTGAAAACAATACTATCTTATATCTGCTCAAATTCTATAATATCTATAGACTATAGAGGTTTTATATTTTATCTTCTTACAGTTCGATTGTTATTAGGTATCTATGTATTTGTTATGTTTTTTTCCTTATACCTATGAGGAAAGTGAGTTTTAAATAAGTAAACAAGTTGATGGGAAAACAACAGGTTGTGACACCGACCGAGCTAGCTACGACAAGGACAGAGCAGCCCCACGGCACTCCACAGCGTTAACGCCAGAACTACTTTCATTTCAACACCAGCTTTCACCCAATGGCGCTCTCATATAAAAGCTACTGCGAAATTTTTAATTTCACTTACTAGTATTTAAAAATGTTTATTTTTCAGATTTATAATCTTTACTAAAAATTTACTAACGATAAAGAACTTTCACTTCACATAACGTTATTTTTAATATACATACGACTTGGACTTTCTATATTATGTAATCCACCTATGGGCTACGCACCACTGTCAATAAAGTTGGAGTTTAACTCACGAGTTATCTTTGTCTCTTATATGAATTTAAAGAATAATTCGTAAAAACAATATTAATAGCGTACTGAACACTAATTTAATCTTGTGCCGACTATCGCCTACATATGTTTGTAAATAACTTATTAGAATAGTATCGCTATGCTTGATAAACAACAATTGAAGATTCAAGATTACTTTGATTAATTATTTCTTAAATAAGCAAAGAAATAATCCATTAATGCAGTAAAATTTTAACTTTTTCCATCTTATGATAGTGAATTCTTTTTTTCGACATCATGCTAGCGACACTAGTGTTAAGACACTCCGCTCTCCACTTTCCGCATTTGGAGGCATTGCGTGTTGAACTCAACGCCGCGCTATACTTTGATAGTGAATTAACATTCGTTGTCATTATTTAAACTTAAGTCGCTAAATAAGTACAGTACATCATATCATACCGTCTAATAATATTTTTACTACAAAATCGTCTAACAATCTTAACAAATCACAACGTCGTTGTGCACAGACCTTCTCTTATTTAAAGATGAAATCAGAGATGAATTGCGGTTTATCTATGCTAATGCAGACCAATGTCATGTCTTGCTTGTAAAGTGGCTGCATAGAACATACAATATGCTTTATAGATATTTTAAGCAGTGGTACTAAACTTCTGGAAAAATTAATAAAAATGTTCATTTGCTATAAATTATTTAATTAAAACGTTCACACGTTATTTATCCACTAGTTGGTTGATCATGGAAATGATGGCCACAATTGATGGCACATATAATAAACAATATGTATTAAAACTGAATGTTGCTTTGTTTCAAATAGGGCGATGATGAGATATTAATTCACAATTTTAAGCATTTGTCTGCTATAAAAGGTTTTCTGATAAACAAATGAACGCAAAAAAACGCAACGCAAATTAAATATTAGTTCATCTGTAAGCTGAAGCCTTAGAGCATTTAAGTTGTTAGTTTTCAAGTGGCATTCTTTGATTAATCGGTTCAACTTTTATATCAACTAACAGCATTGATTTCGTAATAGACAAGTAGATTATGTGCTGGATTCTAGCAGAAAAAGCGTTAAAAAATAATACATAAAGAAAAATAATAGATAAAAAAATTTCAAAGTGAACAATTCAACCATAGAAATATTATATTCAGGCCAAATATTGAAATAGTGTGCGACGTGAAAATCGTCAAGGGACGCTTTTGCTCATTTCGAGGACATGCCACCATATACATATGGTATCATAATTAATATAAACACATAGTTATACGAGTAATTTAAATAATATGATATATACGAGTAATTTAAATAATATTAGCAGGTAGGTAACTACTTATAGTAGTGAAAGTACCATAACGTGATGAAGACTAAACTAGTCACGACATCCTTGAACATTTTGAAGCGTGGGCGACCAGATGTGAATAGGGTAATGTCGCAGGTCAACGAATCCAGCAATTATAACAATGTAAGGTCTATTTGACCGGTCTTAATTACTGAACAACACATCTAACGTGTCTTTTAGATGGTACTTTCGTCATCGCGTATGTTACAATTGTTCTTAACCTAGTTTATTCTTATAATATCTGTAATATAAACAAATATATAGAATGTGTTATACGTTTCAATATTATATAATCTATGGCTATAAAATTTGTGTGATTCCCCTTTTTATATTTTATGGTTTCTCTAAGATAAACATCTACAGACAGTCTACTCATCAATCAATCCAGTCTAGCTAAGGATATGCATGTCTCAATGGGTAAAAAATATCACTTTGAGTAAAATACTACACGGTATTTTTCCAAATAGTCTTGATGACGACATAAACATATTACTTAATTATTCGTAATTTAGTTTCTCGGTATGTCAATGGTGGTTTTTATGTCAATTTCATAACATAACAATTTTTTTTTTATTGTTTTGTAATATTTTGTATTTAGTAATGCCTTTTAATATAATATATTTTATTTTGACTTTGTCCAAGGAAGAATAAAATTCTTTAAACCAAATATTTATTTGTGTTCGATGATTAATACTAAATAAGTAACTTAATAAATATAAATTTAGGTTCCTCTCAGATTATACAATAAGGTTGGTAATACGGTAAATTTTGAAAAATAAAATCATTGACTAGATAATATTCAAAGATTATACTTAAGTGCCTAATGATCTACGGAATTACGTAATACTTTTCTTTAACTTAGGTACTAAGATAACACATCTATTATTGAAAACAGTTTCCTTTTATAATAATTTAAGCACATGATTATAAGATATTTCTGGGCGTATTTAGGCATACTTTTCAGAGGAGTGGGGGCTTTTTATTCCTGGACCTTAGCTTTGATCAGATCAGTTCGTATAAAGGTTTTTTTTACTGACATCTTTCTGAGGTGGGCCACCAGGCTATTCTGAGATGATCAGGGCCCCTTCTATTTCTACGTTCATGATGATATTATATATTTTAAATTTATATTTTTTAAATTAATTATTTTTGGTATATACCTAGTATTTATTTTATGACTGTGAGGTTAATTCAAAGCATTCAAGTTAGTTACATTATCCTTAAAAACAACGAATCAAGATCATTAGTTTTTATTGTATTTTTATGAATCACTATCATGCCAATATTAATTTTGTATCTTAAAAATGGTTATCTTTTATAAATAGATGTGACTAAAGACACACTGTAGATATAATCGTTCATATACACAGCTACAGCACAGAGATGCCTACGTAATAAGTACTGACAAGGATACGTTGGAGTCAGCAATATATGATATCACCATAATTTATTTTGTATGTAGGCGTAGGTAGTTAAAACATATATTTTAGTTATATATTTTGAATAACAACGCTATTTATTTATTTTATTATCTTTCTTAAATATATGTTTAATATAAATATCTTAGCATTCTCGTGACGGCACTCAAGAGTTGTGTAAAGATGTTTAATACCTACGGCGCTACTACAATTAAGCTGACAAGTTACAATGTACTTGTGCCTAGGTATGAGAGTACGTGACAATTGTAAAAACATACAAGGAAACATATTAAACTAATTTTGCTGAACTGTTGTAAATATCAGTGCTTAGAAGGTTTTAGTACACTTTTTTATCACATTTGGTGGTGTTCTAAATATCCGTAAGAGATATGAAATACCAGTATATATAAATAATAAAAACGGAGTTGTTTTTAAAAAAAAAACGTTCATATAGTCTAAAAACAATTTATATTTTTAAATAATATATGTTCGAATCATATAGTTATGGATCCACGAACAATCTTAACGCATATATTCGTGCCGTCGATATCATCAGTGACGAGCTACGACAAAAACAAATCAAAAGAACATTTAAAGACAATGGCTGCTATGAGCTAAAATAGCTATTACGCTGCTCAAAATAAAAATATATTCTGCTAACCGTTAACCAAGGAAGTATCACGATCGCGCGTTTACCCATTTGATAAGACCTCTGTAATTAGTCGTCGCGGGTGAGTTCATAAAATTAGTGGAACACTATATAATTCTTACAATCTTAACTTACCAGTTGGATAACTTTTAATATGCCGGGCGGTGTTTTGAAATAATTTATATTAATTTTAATCCAATCAAGAGCACCGCCTTGCTGCTGCTGCGGCGGCGCCTGCTGCTGTGCTGGTTTGTTGTGGTCTACAGTCACGACTGTCTCCGGAGCCATCATCGTCGAAGTCAATTCCTTTGGCTATATAAAAAAGTGGCAGTTCCAAAACACTAACACTATCACTTGAAAGCTTAGCTCACTAAAACTCGTTACTCATTTTTGTCCCACTGTGGCGAGCGTTCTACAGTTCGTGCGATGTGCGACTGTAGTGTAGTGACGAGGGCCGCGGAACGAGAATGGGCATTGGGTAGCAAGCTAGCGACCGTCCTCGAGTCGCTCGTCGCTCGTCGCGCTATTATGTGCCGTGCGGCTTCGACGCCGGCGTGCAGCTGTCCATTACCCGATACCCATTCACCATCCAACGGTACAAGTTACAACGGAATGTTGAAAACAAATGTATAAGCTAATTTAACTATTTATAAAAATATCGTATATTATATTTAATATAATTATTTATGACACTAGATGTTAACATATGTCTTACGAAATGTATTGTTTATACTGAACATATTTGTTTTGAAATCAGGAATGTAAGTCTATTATAATGTATTACATCTCGATACCCAAGGCCGAGGTGTGTCCTATGTTGTTTACCTTCAAGCGTAAGGAATTGTGCAATAATATGTCCAAATACTAATTCCAGTTGCACTTAATATTTATTTATTTCCTAGGTACCATTTATGATAATACATTTTAAATATATAACGGTTGCGAGATGATTTTTAAATATATTTATCAAATTGTGCCGCTTTATACCTTCAAACTTTGAATAATTTTAAAAATATAATTTCAACCGTGTTAAGCGCCTGTTCAAAATTTCAATGCAATTTTCTGTTCCCCATTGATATTTGAGCTTTCTTTCTAAATGTTGTTTTATTTATAATACTTTTACCTTGTTGAAGCTTAAAACTTCACCACTCCAAGTTTATTTTCTTGTTGAAGCTTAGAACCTTATCATTCCAAGATGATCTATTGTTTCGAAAAAAAATTTATATATTTTTTTCATCTATAGTAACACTGTAAAACTGAAGACTTTGCATAGTTGAACCTCGCTTATTTAAATAATTCGAATTCAAAGTGACGTGGTCACTATCGATCTACCCCAAAACACATAATACAGAGCATTCCCAAATATTTTCCCCTATATAGCATGGTCCGAAGTTTCGCCATTTTCGAGACTAGCAATTCAATGTTCTTTTTCTTGTTACTTAGGTTTTTGTATTATTTTTATTTTATTTGTACATTTAATCATGTAACACTCAACATTCGCTCTCTGAATATAATAATATTTTTGTTTATTTGATTGCAAAGTTCGTAAATGTATTTTATTTTTCAAAAGCAACAATTTTCAATTGAAATATTTATTAATTTTATATCACACAAAATGTAAGACCAAGCTTTTTAATTTAATAAATTCTCAATTTGAACTTATCCGATTGATGCCAAATAAATTTTAAAATTAAATTAACATTAAATTAATTTTAACATTTATTTGGCATCAAATGAATGTTATTTTATATAATCATTCTTAAGATATAAGGTTTATGATTATAATAAAATTCACTCAAGATGTATTCTTGAGTGATGATTAGAAATTAGTACAATTATGTGTATAATATGAAATCTTTATAGAATACTTATAATTTCGATATTTGTTTATCTTATGTATTGGTTGAATTATGAATAAATTATAGAGAAAATACTACACAAAAAGTTGTTGACGATGTTAACTAATTGACATTAGAATGTTTTTCGACCCAATCATACCATATTATATTCCAATTAGAAATATACATGTCTCTCGTCCGGCGACTGTATTCATTTTGAATGGAAGCCATTGAGCATTTGAAATCCGCAGGTCCGAACGCTGCAATTGGATCTCTGATTGACCAACTCGTGCTATGTTTGCATTTATACTTTATTAAGTTGTCCAATGGTCACCTTGCAATATTGGTAATCACCAGAATGTGATAAGTAATGAAGTTAGTTAGAATAGATAATAATTAATCAATTCATCAAAATCCTAAACTATGGACATTTTTTATGAGCGAATGAGTTATGAAAAAATGACTCATATTTATGAAGCAAGAATGAGCGATATAGAGGCAAGGGGAGAACACAGTTGACCTTCAAGAACACAATATCTAAGATACTGGCGGAAGTTGCACGAAGCGATAGAGATATGCAAAGACGGTAGCATTTGGTGCTCCTTTCACTATAACTCCCTGATAGGGAGTGTTTAGCAAAAAAAAGTATTTTAGGTACTGTTCGTAGATATTCTTTTTGATATTTAAGATTAAGAGAAACCAAAATGTTGAATGCCAATAAAATGAAATATACGGTACGTTCAACAAGTCGTGACCGCCTTAAAGTTAGCTGTAAACGGTTGTGTAAATTTGATGTTACGACTTTTCTTACTTCTGATAATTTTCTTACCGAGTTTATCTTATGGAATGTTAAAACGCTCCATTGTTAAATGTAGAAATTAAAGAAACGAAATACTCAACCAGAACTAACAAATGGAATGCCCTTTTAATAACAGTTGCAAGATAAATTCGGCTCTGCCACGTTTGCAATTATAACAGCAATACAAAGTAAACATCATACTGGTTGACTAATTTGTTTTAGCTACTTTAATAGCATTCTTTTTCTTGGAATGCTACTACGAGACAATCTTTAGAGCTAGACTATATTAATACAACGATACTTTCTTAGTACACGGAAGTAAATCTACAGTTGCCTTAAAAAATATTATATGTATGTGCATATTTTGTTCTTCTGACAACATATCCAGTGTAATAATAATAAACAGCAACAAAACAGACATGATGATATGAATGAAAAGTAAAAAAAAAGTTTTTAACTCCAAGCAGGAGGAGACCCCTCTATACAACAAATAAATCTTTCATGTAGTAAGACCATATAATAAAGCAACTATGTCTGGTCTGTTAATAAATATTAAGAATGTATAAAATAAAAAAAAACTACTTAACACTCCATAGATTCACTTTAACGAGATTACAATCGGGCTTAGATCAGTGCACTCTGCAAAGTAATTTTAAGAGGCTACTTTAGAAATGAGCGTTATTACCCACACCAAATGTGAAATGATTTTACTAGTGCCACCTTTGTACTCCAGAAAGGAGCTGATGATAACTCTACACATGCCAAGGACCTTTTTCAAACTGTAGGGAGATTTTACTGCACTTACTAACTATCTGACGCATCTACTTCTACCAAATACAAATCAACTAAACCTGTTGCTAGTCAGTTTATTCTTGAATTTGAATCACTTATTAACCTAAAAATAATAATCTTTTTTATACATAGCTGTCATGGAAATGTATGCTTATTATTTTGCATAACAATGTTACAAGTTAAAATAATTTGAATTTTATGCAAGATAAGGAAAAAGAAAGGCTATAGATACATTATTGTTTCAAATGATAAAATTTTTAATATTATATAGAGTTATTTTCATGCCAGCTCTTCTCAGCAGAAAAGCCCTCTGTTAACACAATAATTTGGGAGTGCTTGAAAAATTTATCTGAATAAAGAATATTTTGAGTTTAAATAGAAAATAACTTTGCAGGATCAAACTCACAGCCATCTCATGTTTAGTCTAACTTTGAATTTTTTAATGCCTATTCAATGCTGAGGTGTTATTTGTCTAAATTGAAGAAGTTAATAAATAAAACAAAAAATACATTTTCAAATGTATTGGATTAGCTTAGAAAAAGAAACCTAATATTTTTCCTCCCAGATGTTTCCTTCTGGCTTCTTCATGGTCCATGATACCCCCACTGGTTGTAAGAACAAGATATCTGTAAACAAAACAAATATAATTTATATAATCTGAATGAATATATTTTTTCCATTTAATTATTTGTGAATTTTAGTATGTTGACAATAAAATTAACAATGTTTACTCTATAGTAACATCAATATATCCAATTGCCATATATTATAGCACAACATATCAAATGCCGACCAACAAGAACTATTGGCGATCCGCGGTAGTTGTGCATTATAATTTTTGTTTATTTATTACTTAGCTTCACACAGTATCATGCTCATAGCGGGTTGGCTGAAGGGTTTATATGTTAAAGGCAGATTTCAATAAGAAAAATAAAATAATTAATTTCCCAGAGTAGGAATAGAACCCACAATACTTATAGCCAGACAGTGAGCCACAAATAATGTTTCAGTCTCTATATCCCGCAGATGAGGTTAGGCAGAGAGAAAACTAGTCTTAAATACACTTCACTGCCCACTTTGTACTAAATATATATTTTTCTATCTTTATTCTAAATAAACATTTGTTTAAAATGAATTCATTTTTCTTTTTAGAAAACACAACTCTTGGATGCAGTGATGGTGCAGCGCCAAGTGATGCAAAGCTCAAATCCCACTATGTTTTTTTGTGTTTTCTAAAAACTTACTGAAATAGAAGGACAATAGAACCCTAATAAATAATCAGCCAGTGTTGTGTTCCACCACTCAACATGCAATGACTAAGGAAAAATTAAAAATTCTGCAGAAAGTGAAAAATGGAGTGCTTAACACTAGGCATCTCTGCATACCCTGCTGTATATGAGATACAGCATAAAGCTGGTCTTTTTTAGATAATTGGGAGTTTACTTGCAGGACTCCCATTACAGCTCTAATTGTTAATTTAAAATTTTATAACAGATGTATTCCAATCTGTAATGGCATATACCTGGTATAAGTTGGTAATGCATGTATTATATCATTTTTCTCAATAACATTCTACTGATAGGCTCTCTTAATTTTTTTTTTCATCTTTACATTGGATCCTGCATATAGCAGGATAGGCAGAGGGAACCTAGTTTAAAAACACTTTGTTCTCCACTTTCTGCTGAATTTCTGAGGCATTGTGTTGAGTTGCAGAACTCCATGATGTGCTTGAATTGGTGATTTGTTACCAGAGAGAGGAAATAATAATATAAATATGAATTCATTCGTCTGAGTGGAAATGGAATCTACAACCATTACATTTACAGTTAAACACTTGTGCTGCTGCTCCACAACAGCCCCTTATTTTTGTTTACATTAAAGTTGGAAATCTAAACTATCTAAGTGAAAAAAGTCATGTCTCATGAAAACCAAGTGAGAGTAATTAATAATGTAACAGCTATGTATAGGTGCATTAAAAAAATGTTGCTAAAGACAATCACCTGTACAATTTAGAAGGAGCTTGCAACACATTTAAAAAAAAACTCTAATTTGAACTGGACAAGTATGTGAAACGTTGATATATAATAAAAAATATAAAATTTTAAATATTCTTGCTTTGAATTTGAAAATATACCGATTTATTTATTATTATATTATTCCGAAATATCTAGGAAATTAATGTAAATTAAAGTTAATTTTATATGTTTAACATAGGTTTACTTAACTAAGCAAAGTTTTTTTTAATCTTAGGTATTCAATAATATACTGTAATTATATTATTAAACTTTTATTAATTTAAATAATACTCTATACAAATTAAATAAAATTATATTTAGCAAAAAAATTAATTATTTTTATTTGAAAGTCACACGAAGAGTTGAGAGTTAGTGTCTCAATAAATATTTTAAAGAAACTTACCCAAACTGCCTGGATGGTAGAAGATTTGTCCACCTCTCAATATCATTAATAGGGACGTCGAATCTTGGTGATATTACTCCGCATTTGTTCAATCTGCCAGTTAGATTCACAACGATTTTGCCTGCTCGGTGATCATCAACTATTTCAAATTCACCAATATAACCGTGCTTCATCATCACTGTTAGAAACTTGACAATAACTTTGGAACAAGGCCGGATAAGCACTTGTCGTTTGCCTCGTTTTTCTGCATTGTGAATTGATTTTAAAGCATCACTTAATACGTTCATACGCACCATGGCTGAAATAACATAGTATGTTAAACATTAAACTTGTAAATTGAGGTTGGGAAATTGGACAACATGAGTAAATGTCAAAACAAGAAAACATACTGTAATGACTAAAAAGTCCACTATTATATATAAAATATAATTTGATAAGAAGAACACAATGCACAAAGTCACTTAAAAATGCATGAGCCCGAATAAAAATACAGGGAATACTCTGATTACCTAGGATTTAAAACCCGCCTCAACAATCCGTAATGACAGGTTAACCCAAAAAGAAAGATATTTTTTTCGTACTTTGGGGTTGTCAGCTTTAAGATAACAGACTATCAAATATAACGTCACAATGCTCTTAGAAATTACATTTTTGTTTCAGTAAATAGAAAATGGGAAAACGAAAAATATAAAATTTACGAAATATACCATAATTAATTTTATTGTGAAAATGTTATATAATAATTAACAAATATATGGGATCAAAGCGTATTTTTATAAATATAATGGTTAAAAAAGGAAATGCAAAATACAAAGGCAAAGAGAAAAAAAGATAAATATATAATTTACAAGTACTTATAAAACATACGTATACGTATATATTAATAAGTTAACGTTTGTATAGATTATGGACCCGTAAAATGTAAAAACCTAATTACTCCTAATACTAATGTCGCTACTCCCCGTACCACCAATACATGTGCCATGAAAGTGATTTTTTTACTATAATTTACTACATTTGTTACTAAAATTCTAAATTAGGGGTGTAACGAGAGTGCTGGCTGAGTTTAGTTTATCGGAATCAGATTCGGCATCGGAATCGGATTCGAGGTTGGAGTGAAAATATATTTTTCACAAAAATATAAATTTTGCCGTACCTTCTGTTTATATTTAATACAATCATGTTAAAAACAATTCATTAGACGTCAGTGCTTATCATAATATACGCTTTATAAATAATTAAATAAATTTACACTTGAAATTCTCTAATGTATTTAATTTAAAAAAACGCTAAATAAAAAAAATATTATAGATATAAAATGACATAGGACCTCATTGACTTTTAGGCGTGTATGGAAAGTCTCCGTGCGCCAAGTTTAAACTTAACCGCGTATATAAGCCCTATGTCGGAGGTGTTATTTAAATCGGAACATCTGCTCTATCGAAGTTTCAAAACATCCAAACTCTGTAGTGTTTTAAAAAATATATATAATTTCACGCCACTTTTTGAAGCAAACAAATTGTACTCACACTCTTAAAATTAATAGCAATAGATATAATAAAAAGGTAAAAAATAACATTCAGAATTGATTTTCTCATAATTCAATTTTATCATAATTACACAATTTTTTAAAAAGTACATTATATATAACAACTAATATTATTATTTATTAATTCATTCATTTATATTTTTTAAATAAATTATTGATAAATATTTGCCATTATTTAAAGCTGTACTTATAACTGTTTTTAATATGAATTCATAAATTATTTTAACATTATTAATACGAGTACTAAATTTATCAGCAGACTATAAATTTGTTGCACGGATGAACGAATGTATGAGCGATAGTTCAGAATGAATAATTATTAAAGAATGAACGGCACATTCTTTGTTTGTTTGAGAACGCAGCCGTCAGCGTTGCACGCACGCGTTTCCCTCGCGTCCTTCAAAGTGGTAGTGATTGTGGAACAAAGTTTTTGAAACTTTCAAACTTTAATAAACTACAAAAGTAGATACATATACAGTTTTAGGTACTAAAAATGACTGTGGATAATTCTATGAATAGCTTTATAATATCTTTTAATTTATACTGACGCATATTAACATTTTATAGGACACAAAAGTTGAGTGAACTTTCGTAACTTGTAGTGTGTACATTTGGAATTGTAAATCAACGAATCCCACAGGTGCTAAATTATTGTTGTGAAAAAACAATCCTAGCAACGGTTTTATGATGAATTTCTTACTACTTAGTGTGTGTTATGTTATGAATATACCACGTAGAATGGGATTCTTTGGGAATATAATATATACCCTGACGTTCTGAGGTTCTACTATATGAAAGTTTTTAACGTGTAATGGAAGAACTAGAGCGGTTGATCAAGATGTATTTGAATCAATCTAGTGTAATTTTTATTATATTTACGTGCTTAGTACAAATATCATCACCAGCTGATCCTGGAAGTAAGTTTATGATTACAAATTTTTATTCTTATCTTAAATCTTTATTAAATTTGAATAATGTTTTCTTATGTATAAATAAATAAGATTTGTTATGTTATGTATATCAAATAATTGTAATTTTTTCAGTTTTCAACACACTTTTAATTTTGTATTTATGATAAATCTCTAACATGTCTTTAAGTTTGAACTTTTAATTATATAATTTTTTTTCTTCATATTTATAGACAATGCTATCCATTCTATTATTATAAGACACTTTACAAAATTTACCTAATTATGAATAATAAAACAGTCAGTTATAAGATACAGAAGTCAGATATAAGATTTCTTAAAAATGTACCTGTAAGATAGGACTAACCGACCTAAGAAGTATGATAAATTAATTCATTATATCATATTATTATCTGTTTATATTATCTGTTTTATGCATCTCCTGTAGCTTTATCTTTTTAAAAGTATTAAAAAAATGCTAAAGAACTAACAGTGTCATTCTTAATTGTTTTCTCAAATCAAACATAATAAAAGACCACCTATATCAGTTTGCCCAAAAAATTAAGAAATAACTTAAGATTACATTGATTCACTGAGTGGGTTTTCTCTCTCAAAATAGTGTCCATGATTTGCAACCCATTTCCGAAGGCACCTTTGAACTAGACATGTCTACTGTCCAAAGTTCTCTCTCTATGTAACCAAAATTAATAAGGGTGGATAATTATCATATGGTATCCATACCTAAGGCTCCTGGACTCATTGTGAAGATGTATTTGTTTGATGAATAGGTCCCAACTGTTAATCCTAATGAACTATTAGGCTTTTTTGTTTTGTTTTTTGTTTTATGCGGGTTGGGTGCAGTTTTTTTATTAAAAATATTATTTCCCATTTTATTGTTTATAAGCTTCATGATTAGGAATATAACATTCTACATTCTGGCAGTCCACTAAACAGCAAGTTATCATTGCTATCACACCTTTGAATAATATGAACAGGCTAACACTACAATAAATTATACCTATTATGATTATGACAACCAGAAAAATGCTTATTTAGAAAACGTATAAAAATTTGAACGTAGCGGGACTCGAACCCGCGCC
>DWAN01000394.1:0-24673 GCA_018230445.1 Heliconius hewitsoni | reverse complement strand
ACGCGGCCGCGCGCCGCCGCGCACGACCACGCGCACGACCACGCGCCCGACGACGACTGACCGTAGACGCGACGGTTGTGAACGCGATTCAGAGTAATGGATTATTTTTATTGCTTAGCTGATAACAGGAAAAAACGCAACGGTAAGTTCCGTCATTCGGCGTAATGTCTTGAGTCAAAATCGGGCGGTGCGTGGGGAACGGGGCGACTATATACGGGACATAGTGTGCGGTTGCAAAAAGAAAAAAAATACATATTAACTCGCGGACAAATGATTTGTTCCTAAAAAAAATTTCCGAATTCTTTATTTTTATTATGCATTTTATTTATAGAAAAAGAAAGTGTTATTTACTATATAAAAATTACGTGAGAGATTATTTAAATAAGTAAATAAAAAAGTGTGCAAAATATAAATGTGTTAAATTTAACATTTAAATGATACATCTTTTTTCTAACTTCAATGTGAAATGTCAATGCTTAATTATTATATTACCAGATGATAAAATATCAAGCTTTTTATCTAAAAGTAAGCAATTAAAATTATTTGATGGAGTACGACATTATCGTGGAGCAGTGAGACAACATATGACTGTACGATGGTTGTGGGTTCGAAACGCACTCGGAGATTATATGTATATTATTAACATTTTCTTTATCTAACAAAGAATGATATTATAAATATTATAATGAACAAATATAATATAAATTACATAAAAGTAAAAAAAATATTGTAAAAAAGTGGAAAAATATTTTTGCCAAATACCAATTGCCAATACAATTAACTCTTCTTATAAAAAAAGAACAGAAATTTGTAAAATATGTCTTTAATTTACATTCAGTGCCAATATTTTGGTATAGTCATTGTTTTTAGCATGTCAGTATTATCTTTATATATTTATTTCCCACTTTTAATTCCTTCCTTTCATTGTAATTCCCTTTAGTTCCTTTTATTATAAAAATGTAATATGTACGAGTATATATATATATTTGTCTATTGTTCGTATCGTGAATAATTTTAAGTTATTCATCTGTTATATTTGTACAATAATTTGATAATAACTATGATCTCAATCGATGTTATATTTCTATTAATGAAACTAAAGTAATAAACTTTTTGTAGACTTTGTGAGGCGGTTGTGGATTTAATGTCACCCGGGTAAACAAATTCTTTTCATTTTCTCGTTCTATTAACAAACTAAAGCGTGACGTTGAGTTCCATCACTCGATCTCTTGAAGATGGGGCTTGGAATTGGCGTGAGAAACGGAGTGTCTTATCACTAGGTTCCCTCTTCCTACTAAATACGGGATGCACGCGTAAAGCTTCATAATTTACGATTACTTAAAAGATTTCTTTAACTAATCAGATATCAATGGACTCTGGTATAAAAACAATGAATAAAAATTATATTCTTCGTGTAAATTCTTAGTATTAACAAAAGCATGTTTAAGTGTTATATAGTTTTAAAATAAGGCAATTTCCGTAATTATTTTTATTATAATATGTGTACTTTATATTTAAATACATCTCAATGTTTATAAGCTTTTTAGATGTACTTACAATGCTATTGACGAGTTGTGGCTGAAATTAAATGTAGATGGCGTAGATTCAATTTTAAGATTTTTCTTTAACTATGCGCAAAATTTTAAAACTTCAGGGCAGCCACAACTTATCAACCGTACTGTCTTCTTTGATGTAAATATCTAAAAAAATGCTAAAATCTATTGCTGTAAAAAGAATGATATCTACGAATATCTTATTTAAATGTAAATAAAGACAAATGTATGTAATATTTCAAAGTAAATTATTTTCAATGTAATTTTGTTTTGTTATTTACCTTTACTTTTATCAGTTCTACCTATAATTTACTTCTATTTATACAATATGTTTAATGTTTTTATTTATAAAATAGGAAGAAGCAATATTAAAAGAACACTAAAAATGTAACCATAACTAAAAATACAAAAAATAGAAAAGGCAATTTTCAAAGGTTAATTATTAATAAAATAAAACATACAATGGTGTAAGTTCCATTTATTACCACCAAATAACTTATAAACTAATCATAATAGTAATATAATCATTTAGCTAAAACTGGCTCGTCGTCTACTCTACGTGGTACAACCGAAAGTTACTCAACGCTAACTACGAACTGCTACTGCGCCTATGGGGTAAATGAAATTAAATACATTTAAAAATAATACATTTTTTCTTTAATATAACATGTATACGATGGAACTTATATTCAATTAATTTAGATTTTTTTTTTCAATAAAAACTCATACGCTCCAAAAATATTTAAAGCGACATTTTTTTCAGTCTGGTATACATTGTTCATCAGTTCAATTGACGTTATTCGTAGATACTTACGAGTCGACGCTGTTTTAAAAAGTTTCTGTTCAAATTTAATTTAGAAAACACTATGGAAAGCCACTTGCATACAAGAAGTATGGGAATTATGTATATTTTTCGTGAAGCCCTCAATAAAAATCGTAAGCCAAATCTACTTTGCTTATCTAAAACTGACTAGACGTAAGAAGTTACGACATACCCACAATATGCCATACTTTTTACTCAAGCGATGTGACGTTTATTTTATTACTAGAGTACGAATAATTATGAAAAATATACAAATATGCGTTTATGGTAATCTTACACTAGGTTATAGTATTTACAATGAAATCTCTTGAAACACCATAAGGAATAGTAGAGTTGAAAAGCTCATGTTTCCAAACTGTACATTCTAATTAGCGTTTATAGAGAGAGGCTCACATTTTTATGTCGGTACAAAATTGTGACGTTTTAATCGCAAATTACACTTAAACTACACATTCGTTCCGAGAGTAAATAAATGCAACATATAAAGTAAATAGTAAAAATAAGAACAGCAGTTCAATTTGAGAAATACTTAAACACAAGGTTCTATAATTATGCAAAAGTTAAATACGATAATTTGTTCGCACAATCATTTCTTTGTAAAATGTCCGAATAATTAATAATGAAATGTTCTTAATCACAAATCGATTATCGATAATTGGGAAATCGATTAGATCTCTGTTGATAATTGCTTCCAATTTCGTTATAATCACTCAATGGAAATTCTCAAGGGTACAGTAACAAGGCTCAAGGTGCGCCGCCTTTTCTAAGGAAACTTTTAGTAGTTTTCTTTGCATTTTGTTGATTCGATGCCTTGCTCGTGGTCGCCTTCGGCCTTAAAGCAGGGATTTGTGACACTCGTATCCCGATGGCGGATTTCTGTTTAGTGGCAGTGGAGACCTGCGCCGCGGGCTGACCCTCGAACGTCGAGCTTCTTATCAATTTGGGCGTCTCTGTCTTATCACTTTCGATGTACACTTTCTTATCACTTTTCGCCGGCAATTTCTTGGTTTGCTCGACTTTTTTCCATAAATTAGCAATTTTACTTTCGACGTCTTTAGTTTTGGAGGAGATAGAGTTGACGCTGGATGTGCTGCCCCTAGAGCCTCGAGCTAGGATGATAGTCTTTCCACTATCGTTGCTTTGTAAGCTGTGGTTGGATGGCGAGTTTTTCATCATAGGTTCTGAAGAACGCTTTGGTGCTGGACTCTGTTTCGGTTTAGCAGGTTTACTCGTAGTGGGACGAGCTCGATTGAACTGTGGTAATCTAGAAGGAGATGTGTTCGCGATTTTAGTAGGAGAAGTTGTTGGTCGAGATCCTGTCAGCTTTTTATCAGGCACGGGCAAGTCTTTGGCGGGTACTGAGCTCTCCTCCTTCGTGAACGTACCCTGTCGCTCCAATGGCAGCGGTTTACTCGCGACTGGAGGAATACTTATAGGTTTTTGAGCTATTTTTGAAGGCGATTTATTTGGCGGCGTCTTTTTAGGGGAAGTTGTGGCTTTCAAAGCTGGTGTTCTATTAGGCACGGTAGACATTTTGGCACTTGTTTGAGCTTTAGGTGGAACTGTTGAGACTTTTGGCGTAACTGTCTTAATAGGCGTCTTAGTTGGCGGCGTTACAGTTTTCTTTGGACTGGGCACATTCCGTCTGTACGGTGATACGTACATAGCCTTCTTCCTGCCGCGCACTACTTTAGGCGCATCGTGATCTTTGTCACCAGAGTCGTTAGAGTCCAAGCTCTCATCTCTCCTCTCCGGTTTTATTATCTTCGGTTTCGGTTTAGAGGACGGCGTTTCTGTATCAGATTCTGAGTGGGCCTTATCTTCTGAATTGCTATCACCCTCGTAACTAGCAAAATCACTGCTGCTGGGATGTTGATGTTTATCACCTTGTAAATTACGTCGATACGACGCTGTCATTTCAATATTTTTTAAGTTATTCACAACACACATGTCGACCGCCGCCGGACTTTCGATAACTGGTAAATAAGTCCTAAAGCTTTGGGTAAAAACTTTCAGTTGCGTGGAATTTAGTTCGAAATCATCTTCATTGTTCCCACTGTCCACGTCTCTAAAAACATCGTCGCTTTGCCTGTCATCGCTTAACTGTTGATGATTAAGATCATTAGAAGACAAACTATCGTAACCAGTTGTGGTTTCAACGTTTTCGAAGTTAGCATCTTTAGTCACAAATGTTGGTGATGGAGGAATATCTTCACTTAGTGTTCTTGTTCTAAATCTCTCAGCATCTTCTATACGTTTTTGTTTAAGCGTCTTCTTTGCAGCTAATCGTTGTTTTAGACTTTCAATATGTGGATTAGATTTGTCTTTAGACGATGTCGTTTCTTGAGATGAGGTCAATATGTTGTGAATATTAACAGTTTGCGTTTGATATCTTGCTCTATCTTCTTGCCTGCGCTGTTTAGCACTAATGCGTCTCTTAGATTTGGGTTCTGATATCGCTGTGACATAGTCATCGGATCTGTCACTCTCTGATTTGGTCCACGTCATAAATTCTTCGGATTCAACCTTTAAGACAACATCGCTTTCTGACACTGTATCCGTTATAGTATACGTTTGATATCTATATTTAGCTGCATTTCGTTTTTCTTTTGGAGTTAAATATTTAGAATCCCGTTGTCTCTTTGGTGTTGATTCAACGCTGCTAATGTCTGAAGGTAGAGGTGTACAATTCTCAGATCCTGATGGTATATCTGTGATAACGTTTAAAGTATTTGATATACAATCATCATACACTTCGTGAGCGGTAGTGGGTTCTAATTCCAAAGTGGATTCCGCCATTTCATCTAACAAAGATGGTGGATTAACTTTATCCAAATCGTGGAAAACGTGTGTGAAAGTTGTGCATAGAGGGAAATCCTGAACTGGTTGTTTAAAATCGAATACGACTGGAGTTTTATTTTCTTTCGATTCAGCAACTTCTGATACGATACTCGATACAGATATCATGCTTCCGTCCATATCGATATTTTCCATTTCGGATGGAGGTTTCACATTGTCTAAGAAACTTAGGGGTATACTATCTAAATGTTCAGAGCTTCCTTGATGCATTGAATTGCTGAGCGCCCTTTTGACCATTAATGCGACCGGTAAAGATTTCTTTCTTGTTTTTTGAGATTTTTTCGATGATGACTGATGAGCAGATGACTCATCAAAATGGCCTGAAGCACTCAGAGATAAGAGACTACCCAAGTTGGAGGGCGGATTTACATTATCCAAATCTATCGACGTAAGCGAAGTCACACTATTTTCCATAACATATTGGGAATTCTTTAGTTGGGCCGCCAATCTTGCCGCTTCCTTTTCAATGGCAGAAGACATTAGCGAGTCGAATTTCTGCTCGCCATCGTCAATCAAAGACGTAAAAGTTGGTTCTGGAATGTTCTCTAATAACAATCTGTCGTCTAACTGTCCGTCGACACTTATCCCCAGACCGTCTAATTTGTCAGTCAAATCCGGCTTTGAAAACATGTTTGGGACTTCGCTTTTTTCTAGTAAATCAGGTAATGCCATTGCAGCATCGACTATCTCACTTCTTAATGACGAAACCATGTGCACTGACCCACTAATTGTAGGGAAAGTGACGTCATCAGGACACGTGTTTTCATTCCACGTGTCGTTATCTCTTTTAGAAATATCTTCAAAATTTATTTGATTTTCTGTGCATTTAATGTCTGTCCATTCCAATTTGTGTTTGTTTTTACGTGTAAGAGTACCAGAGTCGAACTCCTTAGGTTTATCTTCGTCGTCGCTCCACGAGCCATCTAGAACATCAGCATACGATTCATTTGATCGATTAAGCTCATCTCTCTCAGATTCCACTGTCGTATTACCGGATTTAGGAGCCAAACACTCATTAGAGTGATCCATTTCATTGCTATCGGAATCCAAAGTAGTATTATTTCCTGAATCAACAGTCGGCATTTCATTCGAGCGATCGAAAATCGATATCGGTTGGGAGTTTAATGTTATTTCTATGGATTGATTAATCGATGTGATGTCGATTCCGATGGCAGAGTCGTCAGATCCAGTGTCTCGCGCGGTGGCGGCGCGCGCGTCTGCGGCCGCGAGTACTGCAGACGGCGCCTGAACGTTTTTTGACTGAGAATTGTTAGTTTCTCCGTTTTTACTGTTTTTAATTTCACCTGCACCTCGAGCTATGACCTCTTCTAAAATGGCTCTGTCTTTAGAATATTCATCGCCGACCATTTTGTCGAGAGCTCCTTGGTGTGGTTTCTCCTTACGTCGTCTCCGAGATTCTCTTATTTCTAAGCGATCATCGCTTCGTACTCTAAGCTTAGGGTCCTCCTTCTTCTTTGGTTGTGGTTTAGACATGCCCATTCTGACACAACGTTCAAATACTTCTTTATCAGTGGACCCGAAGGAATCATTACTCAAAGAACTAAGCGAATTGCTTCTGTCTAATCTCCTTGGATCATCTATCCTGGCTGGTAAGCTAGGAGGTCCATCATCATAAAATCTCGAATGTCCTCTGAATCTTGAATAATGCGAAACTTCTCCATGATAAGAATAAGGTGACCTAACATTTAAATTTGCAATTTCTTGCTCCATTTTTTTCACTGTATTAGTAGATTTTATATTATAGGCACCAGAAGCCAAATTTCTTTCAAACTCCGCATCTCTAACTTTTGGACCTCGATGGGATATTTTATCACTACGATCCAATGATTTATGGTTTCTTGAATGTTTAACTGATTCTGGTCTTCTTTCTACTGAATGGGCTTTTTTATTACTTTCTAGTGAGAAATCAGCTCGAGGATTGACGCTAGAGAGACCTGCTTTTACAGTTTCTTCAAATATTTCCCTATCAGTGGAACCGAATGAATCTAAGCTGAGAGAGCTCAAGGAATCATTTCTTGCTAAGTTCTGTGTCGCCGGTAATTTTGGTTTGTCACGTGTTTTTTCCATTTGGCGACTTTCATGTCTGCGTCCTATAACAAAAAAAGTTATATGGATATTAAATCTTTTAGTTAATTTTACTTTACATGTTAATGTTAGTATTAGTCCATACCATATTAGTCTTTAGTTTTTTGTCAAGTTGTTAGCAGTAGTTTATTTTTAAGGTAAACTTACAAACGAATAAGTGTAATTATAGTAAAACACAGTTTGTCATTTCAGTCAGTAAACGTTACAGCAAAAAACAGGATTAGCAAAATAATATATAACAAATAAATAATACAATTTTAAATCACCTCAGAAAGAGTTCAGTTGAGTAGAGTTTGCCTCATATCGACATTATACGATTTTGATTATTATCTAATCTGGGGAGAACTATTGTTTTATTTACATTCAGTGCAACTCAATGTGATGCGAAAGTATAAAAAATAAACCTATTTTTGTCCAAAAAAAAGGGTTCTAATGCCTGTATAGGGATCTCCCCAATAAATTTAATTCAAATGTTTAAATAGGATGATCTTTTTTTGGTTTTAGATTTTTTTTCAATAAAGAATGTTCTCAGTTACATTACAATATAATTGACATAGACAGATGAATTTTTTTTTGAATATATATTAAAATGTATTTTTTGTTTTTTTTTTTAAATTTTGTATTTGCTGATGTTATTTTTATAACATTATGATTAACTGCTTGTATGTGTTTGTAAGTTTAGTTTGTCTTTTTAGATGTATGTTTGTTCCACTTACACTCAAAAACGACTAAACAGATTAAGATGAAACTTTGTAGTAGATACACCTTATATAATAGACTAACATATAGGCTACGAAATATTTAAAGCTTCCTTATAATTTGGTTAAATTATTGTTATAAATTTATAATATTTATAGCATTGTTTTTGCGTTCGTCATCAAAAAGTATCAAAGGGACCAAATAGCGACGAATGGTAGCGACTATGACACAATCCTACTACATTATACTAAAGTAGTAACTAACGCTCACCGCTCACTTAAAGTTTAAGCAGGCGAAGCCAAGTTTTGATCGCTAGTATCACATAACATTACCTTCAATTAGCTGATGATCCTCAAAGGGCGGTGGTCGCGGTGGTGCTTCGGGGTGGCGTACTTTTGGCGGTAATGGCGGTGGACTTTGACGTGGACTGCTACTATAAAAACAAATATTCATTTATAAAAACGTGGAATATAATTTAAATAATGATGTTGCGGTAAGTAAAGAAAGAAATAAGAGAAGTTGACAAAATCGGTATTTGGTGTATTTTGTATCCATACATGATTACTTTGAAACTTTATATTTTATTATGCGCTGATACAGTTTATGGATTTACGCATATAATATGAAACTAAAAGTATTAATCATAAGTAAAATTTAATATTAAAGTAAAATTTAAATCTTTGTAATGCAAAGAGGACAGACATTTTTATTAACAGCTTCACGCTGTACTAGCCTGGCCTCAGAAATGTTTTAATATTTTCTGACTGACTCTTTCTTAATATTTAGAATATAAATTCAAAATATTCTTTATTCAAATAGACTATTGTAGGCACTTTTAAAACGTCGAATGATCATATAAAAAGCCACCACCAGTTCGGAAGGCAGTTCTTCTGGGAAAAGCCAGCATGAAACTCAATGGTTGTTCTTTTCAATATATGTGTAATGTAAATTGATTTATAATTAATTATTTGTACTCAAGTTAACTAACCTCTCCCTAACATTCCTTACAAAGTCGTGGGATATCATCACAGTCTCTGTAGACGATCGTAGATATGGTGGCAATGATCTCTGTAAAAATATCAATATTCTTTTTAGAAAAATGTTTGACAAAATGTTTTATACATTTTGAACTTAACGGGACTCGAACCCGTGTCGACATATCATTTTATATAAAGTGAAGGTTAACACTTTTTTACCTTTACATAACATTTATACTACCTTTAGTGTGGATTAGTAATTTAAAATTTTTTAAACAACAAAGTTTATAAAATATTAAATAAAGTCGGTTTAAATGGAGCTAACTAATATAAGTAATAAAAAAAATAAAAAAAATCTTAAAGCATATAGAAAAAAATAAATCTCACAAATGGATTAAGAAGGAAATGTCGCCCATAAATGACTTTGGGCGATACTTTTTTATACAAATTTAAGGTGAGGGGCTGTAATAATAAAAAAATATTTATTTCTGCCACTTTTCCGGTATGAAATTTATGTATAAAGAATTAATATAATTACATATAACTTACATATACATCATCTCTCAATGGGTACTTATTAATAGAGGACACGTCAGAAGGAGGACCTTTATGTTTGACCACCTGTAAATAATTTTTATTTATTTATTACGTAGTTATTAAAATAAATTCAAACAATATCAGAAAAAGAACATGTTTAAAGACATAAAAAATTTTTTAGCAATGAAAGCATTCAAGCTCTCAAAAATAGGTCTGCGTCCACGCGTATAGCAGCGTCGGCAAGGAGAACCTGGTGTTACGACACTTCGTTCCCCATGTAACGCCTTCCTTGAGATAGTAACAATATAAATTTATTAAAAATTTACCTGTGCAATGCCCTTTTGTATGCACTCATTAAGAAGATCTGCATCACGGTCGCTGGCTGCCTCGCTGTCAGAGGACGGCGCTATCGCTGGTATGTCTGATGTGTCTGAAACATATGTGTTATTGTAAGTTACTTTATATAAAAGAAATAACTTAAAACTCAAATTTTAAAGATTTTAATAATTTTAAAAGTTGTGTATTTGTCACAGTATTCGTGTTTCTCATATCATAGAAGAGCAAGAGAAATACATTAATGCATTTGTATCTAGTGCAAGTTGACACGTTAAATAACTATAGTTAATGTATATTGACGGCCATGTAAACATAAAATAAAATTTTTGACATATTGTATGTAAAAACAAAAATAATTATGTTTTCTACTTTTTATTAAAGTCAACGGCGCCTGAGTTTATAACGCCAGAGAGAGAAATAAAAATCGATTGAGTGGGGATGGAGTCCACCATTAAAAAAATATGTTCTAATTACCTGTCATTATATCAACAACTGCATCCGTTGAGGGCTCTTCTGCAGGTGGGCTGGTGAATAAAAATATATTATAATAAGTACATGCTTGTATTTATAAAATCTTTATTAATTATTTCAAGTAGCATTACTGTAAAAAAAATACACAGTGATTCCCAAATAGAACCTTTGTCAGACAGATCAACAATCCCACTAAAAGACGAGGCTGTTACAAAATAATGGTCTATAGTATAGTTAAATAAATGTTTATTAACCTTTCATCGAGAATCTCAGAGTCTATAGTTTCATTTCCAGACGGAGACATGTCTAAATCTGGATTATCTTCTTTATTTATGTCTTCAAGCAGCAATGGTAACTGAAATTAAATATTGGGCATTTCATTTTTTTTGTTTGAAATAACAAAATAAAAAATAACAAAAATAAAATAAATCGACGATGACGACACCGTTTCATTATTAAACTTATGCGGTTATTAAACTTATAAGTTAAAATAGATTTTATTTTATACTGAATCTTTATTTTCTGAAGAAATACGATATACGATGTAATTATTATATATATCTCAAAATAATAAAATAGTTTCTCAAAATCTATCATCATATTAATTATAGGCGATAACGGCAAGATTATGTTAAATTTACAATACAATTTATTACTTACTAATTAATACAATATAATTTATCTGTGTTACAATATAGATACGTTCCTCGTACATATTACTAAATAAACAAAATATCTATTAAATAAATCAAACAAACCCTCGGTTCATCATTTATAGTGAGGCTGGAAAGGCTTGTGTTGGCTGAAAACTGCGCAGGAGTGTGCTCAACCACAAACTGAGATGTGCGTTCTTCGAATACCGATATGTTGCGCGGTTCCACTAAAAAAAGTCATATTAGTAAATAAAAGATTAAAATATAAATTAAATTTATAAATTTGATTATTTTTTGTATAGATTATTGAAGATTTATACAACAATAATATTATTTTTGCTCAAACGAAACACCTAGTAAAATTGTTCAAATTCAACTGATTAAACCGTTTATAGGAAGTTTAATGATTTATGCCACAGACGCAGTTAAAAAGTGTTTATTGTACAGGCGAAGGTTGCCAGCTCGATAGCCAAGTCGGTCGCAAGCCAGGGTTCGAGTCTTAGAGGAAACTCGAACCTACGGGAAACCCTAGCCGCCATTGACATCCTGTCAAACAGCCACGTAGATTGCAATTTCCAGCCGTTTTATATAATATGTATATACCCTGGCTTGCGACCATAAATATACAAATGTGCTAACAATACGACGTCGATTATCTGAATAGCTTATCTGAGCTACCAGGCCCTATTTGTTACGCTAGGTAAAGAAAAATAAAAGACGGGCAAAAACATTAAGTAATTATTTATAAGCGTCATTTGTATATAGTCTATCTGTAATGCATGCAAATATAGTGTCATTTCGATCATCGGGAAAAAAATCCCAATCTCCTAGTTGGGATAATGGACGCTCCACGGTATTTTATAATTAATTAAAATAAATCATTTTTCAGCTTCACGCTGAACGCTGAAGCAATGCAGGGTAGGCAGAAGAAACTTAGTGTTAAGACACTTTCTATTACTATTTTCTTACCAGGTGGTGGAGTTAGCTGCTCTGAATGTATTTCTGGTGGAGCATGTCTTGTACGAGGTGATATAGGCATACTTTGGCCGGGGGAGTCCGGGATTTCACTTGGTGATATACACCCTGACGTTAGACGACTGAAAGGGAATTGAGTATTATTAATAAAGTTTAAAATACTATTTAATGTGTAAATTTATTGTTGTATACCAAATGCAGCATATACGGTAAAATATTTCAAACCCATACCTAAAACAAATAATTAAGATACGCCCATTAGTTTAGACGTAGGATTTTTTTATCCATATTGTATTTCGTGTGACGCAGTTACGAATAGATACAAATAATGTAAACTAACGTAACCACTACAAAAATACTACTAAACGTTGCCGATCTGCCACTTCCATTCTCAAAAAACATGCCAGAACGAAATGACGCGATGTTTTCGCTTTGTTTTTTGGGTTTGTTGGGTTTTGTCTGTGTGCTGAAGCACACACACATACAAATTCTTTACAAATGGTGTTTTATTTTATAACGATAATTTTATTAATGAATTTCTCTCGAAATCTCGTTTTTGTTTTAATTGTATTAGGCTTTTATAGAGTAGTTAAAACTGTGCTTTTAAGTAAAGTGGTGAAAACAAAAACATTTAATAAAGACATTCTTAAAGTGTTATTCTACATTTAGTAAATAAATATTTTGACTTAATGGTATTTGTACCTGGAACTTGGAAATTATCGAGTTACAGACGACCCTGAAGTCTAGTACGGGTTCAAATCTAGCGAAATAATTTTTTTTATATATATTCTAAAAAAAGTGAAAACAAATACCAATAAGAGGTCATCTCACCTGACTTCAGACACAATGGAGCCCTGATCATCTTGCTGGGAGCATTCCGGCAAGGATCCCAAGGAACTCGATCGGGAGAACATTAGTGGCGTGTCTTCTATGAACCGTGGTGACGCCTGGCTCGATGTGTCTTGGGCTATTGCTATCGGTTCACACGCAAACGTTACTGCTTTTGACGCTGTAAAAGAATGTGGATAATGAAAGTTAATTTAAAATATACGTATATAGGTAATTGCGTGATCAGTGGCGGAACTTAACGCCTTGACCGAGCGAGCGAGCGAGAAAATGAAAATATATATATATATTTTTCAAATTGTGAAAAAAATCTTTATTGATTTGTAATTTTCACTTTTATTTAATTTATAATTTATCTTTACTAAAAAGGATTTGTAATTTTCAATTTTACTACAAAATTTTTAGTGTCATATATTTTTAAAATGAATTATAATCAACACAAACTATTGATTTGTACAGAACTATTAGAAAAAATAACATACCCTCTTTATCTTTTCCAGAGCTGCTAGTACTTTGTTCTTGAGGACTCGGTTCCACATTGATAGAAGCTTGCGCGTTTCTTTTCGCTAAACTGTCTTCTTCGGTAGGTTCACCCAGGCTACTTAACGAACTGACCCTAGAGAAATATCCGGGCGTTCCTTCATCACAATAATTCACTGGTTTCTCCGGACTTATCATGCCTGAACTAAATTTTGTATCAAAAAGTCCACGTTTTTCTACTACAGGCTCAGATATTGAAACTGGGGGCGGTGTTGATATTGCGACATCATTGTCATGGCGCGGAGGATCTTCTATAGAACAGGTGTCTTTCTCATCTGAGTGTGTCATTGCTTCTGGATGCTCTTTGACACTTGAAGTTTTAGGTTTGCCATCTTTACCAATTATTCGGAGGTCCGACATGGATGTAGCTGTAGAGAATATTATAGGAGTTTCATACGGAGTGCCTTCTGTTGCGAAATGTTTTATAGTGTCTTCGTGGACTGACGGCGCTGTGGGCTCTGATATGTCAGAGCCATTTTCAGATTGGTGTTCTGCATAACGCAAGGAATAATCAGTTGGTTGATCCAAATCAGTCTCTTGGTAATCTCCGAACGTACTTGGATTATCTTTTTTCGAATATTTCTTATCTGCTTTCGGTTTCTCGACGGATTCAGATTCAGTCTTAGTTTCGGGGTATTTTCTACTAAAGTCTATAGGTTGGTCACAGGAATCTTGGTCGACGTCGTAACCCGATTCTGTATAATTAGTTCTCATTTCTGTACTTCTTGGCGGAGGTATTGGGGGTTGTCCTGAATATCGAAGGTACGTTGGATCCTTTGTTAAGGATTTGGAAGATTTGAAAGTATCACTTCCAGTATCCATTTTCATCAGATCTTTATTTCTCGGTGTAGGTACAGGGACTTTCCCAGGTCGCACTCCTCTCTCAAAGACTGAATCCGAATGTGTGCTTGTTACGGAATCTTTGCTATCTGATCTATTGACATTTGTTGAACTATTACCTGAAGAGCGAGATACCAACGTTCCTTTCAATAATGTATTACTACAACTTAGGTAGCTCGCTAAGTGTGCGCTATGGCTGAGTGATATTTGGGATGTTAAAGTTCCCATGAGAGGTGAACTAGACGTCATTCTATGTCTTTCCAAATTCATAGCAATTTGTCTTTCAGTAGCCGTGAACAAATTCTTCTCCTCTCTATTACTCGTACTAGGGGAAGTAGCAGGTTCGATGTTATCACAAGTTTCAGCTAGGTTTTGATCTAGTTCTTGTTCCAGCGCCTTTTGTTTCCTCGCCCCCAAGGTCGGTAAAGCTGGTAAATTCATACTTCTCGCCGTAGTGTCGAGAGATATAATATGTGTTTTGCCAGGTTTAGAATTGAGTAGATTTTTCAAAGCAGCACTTGAGCCCATTGCAATCATTTTATGTTTGGAGTGAATTAAGCTACGTAACATCGGTACCGCCCCATGGTCCCATAGAAACTGTTGATCTTGAGGGCATCGCGCCGACAGATTCCATAGAGTACCGCATGAATTACTAACTACTGTCAAACTTGGTGACTTCAGGTGCTGGAGCAAGACACTTAAACAATTTCTCTCGCGGAGAATCTGTCTGTAATCTTCCCGTACTGCGATGTGGCTCGACACGTTACGCATGATGCCACCTGCGTTCTCCACTATAGCCAATGTCTTTGTAGGGGAATTGTAACTTAGCATATCTACTAAGAAGCCTAATGCTCCGTCAACAGAGCAAAGAGCCACTTTGTTCATAGAACAATGTGCTGTAAGATTCCAGAGGGCGGATAAAACAGATTTGAGGGTTGCTTCTTTTTGACATGTCATCGCTGCCTTTGTGAGGCCCTTTACAGCACCTACTTCTCTTAAAACTTGTTTGCTATTTGTGTCTGCTCTCCATGATAGGTTTCTAAGCACAGCTGCTGTAACCTAAAAAAAAATTCATTAATATCACAAAAAATATTTTAATTTATTATTTAAGAAACTTTTTGTTTAACTAACTTGTCTCATATCGTCATTAGGAGACTCCAGTTGTTCAACCAGCGCCAACATGAAGTCCTTGAAAGAGCACAACAATGACTTGTTGTTTCCGTCTCCGAATGTCAAATTTGTTAATGTCATACCAGCGTATTTCCTCATTGTCAAGCACGTGTTATCGTCAGTTCTGCTCCCGTGTGCTGCTTGGTCTCCGCTTACTAACGCCGCTAAGGCTTGCAAACCTCCTAATTGACACACAACGTGACGATGTTCCTCATCAAAGGATAATTTCATTAACGCAGCCACACTTTGACTTGGATGTTTCGTTACATCATCCTCTATTGCCTCTTTTCCTTCTTTTCTCGCTTCAACTAAATCCTCTAGCACGTAACAATATTCTCTGACCTGTTCTAATAATCTCCATACTCTAGCTTCCCGTCTACCAGCTTTATCATCTGTTTGAGTATGTATTATATTTCTTAACGCTTTTGCTGCACGATCTCTAGTTTCTCTAGCTACTTTCGAATGAATTAATTGGACCAATAAAGGAATACACCCTGCTTGTCTCATCGCTATACAACTTTCTACAGATCTACTCATATCTAAGAGTGGTCCGCTTAGATCTGCATTGTTTTCTGGCGACAAGCTAAGTAAAGATATCAGGGAACAAACACATTCCATTTTGTTTTCTAAGTTCGACGAAGGTCGTGGACAGTCTGATCCGTTGCTGGAGAAACTACGTACACTTGAAGAATCGTGAGATGTCCACACATCTCTTTCCCCTGGCCACGTGCCACGATATAGCTGTGAGGCTCTTTTGTCTCGTTCGCTTGATCTTGCTGCATTTTCCAGTCCATAATGTAAAGTACTTCTATAATTTGTTCTGTGCGGTCGATCTTCTTGATTTGTGTAGGAAGACTGTGGTTTCGTTGATTTCTTTGGAAGAGCACCAGCTTTCTTTTGTACTTGATTGTCATCACCTTCTACTTCATCTTCTAAAAAGTTTGGATTTGTTATTTCACTACGTTCATCGAATTCGTCCGGGGAAGGCGAGTGATCGAGGAAGTGTGGTTTAGGGATTCGACATTCGATATTCGATTTTGACGGCAGCTGGTAGTCGTCGTCGAGGAAATGCGGGCGGCGTGACATGGGATCATGTTCGAGGTTATCTAAATCTAGTGTTAGATCACGACTCCGCGCTTTGTCTTTTGTTTGGGGAGTAAGGTGTTTGGAGTATTTTGTTTTGGTGTCTTTTAGGTCAACAAAGCGGCGCGTGTCCGGTGATACAGGGGAAGATGTATCTAAGGGCCCGCGATGCGGTTCACTTGAAGTAGAAGGGGTGCAGTCTTCACTGGCAGAGGGTCCAGAGTCAGTTAATGGTGAATTCGAGGAGTCCATACTGCTCCAAGGATCTACCATAACTTCGTTCTCCAACTGCAACAATAAAACGTGCCAATTTTTAAATCCAATAATTATCAAAAGAAATTGAAGTCAAGGTTACATTAAAAAAAACATTAAAAAAACTCGTAAGGCAATCGACTCGTAAAAATGCAGCCAAATGAATTATTCGCTATCCGGTCAAGGTCATTCAACTGAAACGCAGGCAGAACTCACGCATGTTGTTCGTCGGCATAACATTTTAAAAGAAAATTAACATAAACAAGAAATAAAACTTATGCTCAAATGTAAAACTGACCTACCAAATAACGTTCTTTATAAAAAGATTTGTTATTTAGTTCCTTACACATATAAAACACACAATGAGCGGTATTTTATAAATTAGCACAAAATCATAAGGCGTTGTATTCGTAACGGAATTCTTGAGCATCATATTGCACTTCCGAGTATTGTTATATGTAGGTACTTAAGTAGCAAGTGACTCAGTACAACAAAGTATAATAAATAATTATTATAGAATAAAAGCCAATGAGAAGGAAAATAGTTTCATTAAATATAATTTATTTTATTTCTTTTATGAATTCTTTGTTTCTAATTATTTGCTTGAGCAGGTTTTTTTCTTTGATGTGTTGATTAGTATCGAACTTAATATATAGTACAATATATGTCGGTAATGATGACGGACGTGTCAGCGGACACAAGAAATTGCAATGTCCATACAATCATTAAGGCTGACGTTTAATGGAGAAAGTAGACTGTGGTCGTCATCAAGCATTTCTTTTATGTGCAATTTAAACTTATAAGTGCTTGAATAAAATGCAGTCTTAGATATAGAATAGTTCACGATTTTTTTATGGTCTTCAGAGAAGAAACTTAATCAAATTCATATATGATTACTAATAAAATTCAATTAATTTTTGATTTTCTTGGCTATAAGAAAAAATCAATCAAAGATAACATTATTTTCATTAAATACTTATTTTTTGTTACATTTCGATGTCAATGGTTGATAAAATAAAAGTGAGTTAAATTAATGTATTATTGTTTATATTGCATAGTTTCAAATAACAATGGGCGACGGCGGACGAATGGACAACAAACGAGGCATGCTAATGTTCCGCTAACACAATGACTTAGCGCCGACAAATGGACTCCGTAAACTGACTAATTGGATTCAGCTTTTATATAATTGCAAGCAGTTTTTTCTTGCATTAACTCTATTTTAAATAAGAAGTGTGTGATTAATATATTTCCAAGTCTATTTTTTGTACAGATGATAAACAAAATGAAATAAAAATTATAATATTGAAAAATTAATGAGAAAAATGTCGTAAACGGAAATGATTTGTATATACTTCTGAATATCGGTGACGCTAAATCCACGACAAACTTACCAAATCGCTATCATTAGACGTGGTGGCGTCATCCAACGGGTTGCCGTTCTCAACGTCGACGCCGGAGTCGTTGGGATCGCCTCGCCGCCTAACTTCATTCCTGACGACCTCATGAAAGTTCCTCAACGCATTGAAGTTAAAACGCAAATCCGTCGTGAAGTCGTCGTACAGTTTGAACTGGTTAGCATTGAACTCGGTATCGTTGTCTAGCACGTCGTGACTGTCCATTACACTTGAACGATTGGAGTTCTTGCTGGAGAACATCACTTTGTAATAGTCACGATTCATTTTGTCACTTTTCTTATTATTATTTGCTATATTCCTTACTTTTATATTGCGTTTCCGTTATGATTGCTTCGCATCGTTATTTTGAATCGCCTGTTAGATAGTTTAATGAGTGGCGAGTTATTTTGAAAGCCGGTTCAACGTGAATGATGCATTGGGTACGGCCGTAGTAAACTTGGCACGGTTATCTATCGCGTATAAAATTAGCATGGCGTCAGGGTAGAGATAACATAGTAATATTTAAGACGCGTCGGTATTTTTACGATATTACAAATATTTGAACTGGAAGGTCGTAAATCGTAATATCAATTTTATAACATTAGTTTAATATATTTTTTGTTTATATCATATGTATTGAAATAGTAGCAATAACAGAGGTGATTACTGCGCGCGTAAGAGTAATTGCTAATATTGTTAAAATATTTAGCAACTACTACTGTAATATTAGAGGTCAGTCGTGGCGCAGGGGTACAATAGTGCGAGAATAACCGGACGGATTACGAGTTCAATTCCCACTCGAAGAAATTAAAAAAATATGTTTTCATTTCCTCGCTCTTGTAACGAGGCAAGAACTCGGCGAAAAATGGAGAATGGAAATTTCTTAATACCTATTACATCACATGGAATGTCTTATCACTAGATTTTCTGGTCCCCTTTCCCTACCTTGTTATGTGCGACTACTACTGTAATATTATATCGCTTCATGAACAACACAAAGAGACAACTTTATAAAATAATTTTCTAAAAAATACTTTTAAAAAAAACATGTAAAAAATTAAACGTAGCCAGATTAGCCGCGCCTTATGAAAACGGTCTAGCCGCCTAAGCCACAAAACATGCTTAATCGCAAAGAAAAGTTGAAGCCTGCAAGGTAAATTACTGGACTTACCGCAAGTGAATTTTAAAATAGCCTCAATATTTCAGAGCAGTATTGATCTAGTATTTGATGCTAAGAAATATTATCGTACTCGACCATTACTCTTCCAGAGCTTAAAATAATAAACATCGTACTGAATAACGCCGTTTTAGACATGGTTGAAAATAGGTCAGCCAATATAAACAACGAGAAAAATATAGGAATAATAAATATTGAGTGGATACTTTCGTTTTAAATTTGAATTGAAGGCATAACTTTTGCTTTTATGAAAGAATGAAAATGCCATAATATTTAAACTGAAAATGATTACTAAATATTTTAATATTTATAATAGTAAAAAAGTATAAGTTCACACGTAAATACTTTAAGATGTGTAAATAATCTTAATTATTTGGCTTAACACCAAAAAGTAATGAATGAGACAAAAAATTACACATAATGAATGAAAAATGTACAAATGTATTTTTTAACAAGATAAAATTATCTCACGCATATAACGTGGCGTAGAACGCTAAAATTAGCCACGTAGGTCCATTTGCAAGTGCACGGGAGGACTAAGAGGACTTGCCGAAATTGGAGCGGGAAAAAAAGAGATTTGAAGCTTTATAGTCGGAAGTGTACTAAATATAACAATATTAAAATAAGTAATTTAGATTTAAAGTATTTATTTTATGGAAAATCTAAGCAAATTCTTGGCTAATTAAACAAAAGACAGTTCCTGAGTGCGATGCATCTACTACTACTAATACTTTACCTATGTTTTCTTATGAATTCGCTTTACATGTGTAAGTGATTAAACAAAAAACAACATTGTCAATACATGTCACATTAAATCAAACACCACGAACAGAATAAATGATGGATTCCGCCGAAAGCGTGTTTTTTATCCAACAAGAAGAAACATTCAATACAAGGAAGCCCATCCGTCGATTGTTTTCCAATATTGAACGTGGTTCGTTCCCATAATAATTATAACACCCACCGGCCACATGTTACCGAGTCGGATAAAAATACACAAAAGTTCGTAACTGAGGACTTGCTAACCGCTAGTGTTATTCTACTAGTTGAAGTGACAGTTTCTTCAAGGTTCTATCATTTTTATTGCTAAGGAAGTTTATCTACAGTGGTGGAAATCAATTTTTTATTGGTAAAAATTGTTGTAATTAATGTCTAAAGTATTGTTCTTATTGTATTTTTTTCCACCGAATTATTTCAGGTATTGCGTATTGAGTGGTGGAACTCAACGCCGAGCTTTTGCCTTGGTGTCAAAACGAACAAATATAAATAATAAGAAAAAGAAATAAAAAAAATCCGGTTTCCATTAAAATTTTCCCCCCTTAAAGTATCACAATACAAAATTGAAGCACGAAACACTGCCTACAGTAGGTACGTACCTATATTGCATTGTTTTATATGAAATATATTCACGGTCGCTGGGTAGCATTTCTCCAAGACGCGAGCCCAGTTATTACAAGATCCCTTGACCTGGATCTGACGCGAACATAATTCGATGGCCCTTCAACTTTTTACATAAGGGGCTTCAATTCTTTCTGCACTTTGAGATATTCTTATGAACTGATATTACATTAGATTAAATTGTTAAACTTCTATTATATTCTATAAATACGTAAATAACTGTATATGTAGATTATAGAATAACATATTAAGAACATTCCCTTTCCATAAACATTTCTTTAGATAAAAATTTAAATATAAAAAATATTTAAATTGATGAGGAAGTTGGTGAGGTTATGGGTTCGATTCCCAATCGAGGTAATAGAATATTTAATATTTCAATTTCTTCGTTCACATAGCGAGACAAAGCTTAAGTTCCGCCATGTATCTTAACACGCTAGGTTCCCTCTATTTACTTTGCTACGTGCGGGATACAACGTGTGCAATGCATACAGGACCATCATCATCATCATGAGCTGCATATACGAATAAAAAATCTATTTCCTCTAACCTACTTTAATTCCATCTACATCTGTTCTAACAATAACTATATTTTAAAAGAATTCTCACATATTATTATTAGTTTTATAATAAAACCGCTCTAACCACAGTGTAATATAACTCGAAGCTACTGTTTTAGTGGTGTCAATGAACTGGTTAGTTACATAATAGAAGCGAAAACTAAAGGTCGTTCAAATGATTGCCTTTAATTCAGTGTAATTCATTTTGTGGAAACGGCGTTCTTCTAGTCTGTAGGAGCTTTCTTATTTTGCAATTTACATTTAGAGGCAAATTTGATCTGCAGATTCGAAAGATTTAATAATACTACAATTATCTAATACTAGCAGAGCGCAGTGGATCAGAGTTTGACTGTAATCGCGATAGTTATGGGTTCGTACTTTTATAGAAACGTACAAAAATTTTAACGTAGCCGGGATTTGAACCCGCGCCTCATAGTTTTTGATGGTTTCCATGAGGTGCTTATAAAAAGATTTTTTCAATTATTTCAATAGGTTGTGGGTTCGATTCCCACTGGGGAAATTAATTAATTTTATTTCCTTGTCTTATTAAATAAGTGTTGATATCCGTCAACCGTCACATTATGTTTGATTTCAGGCGAAAAGTAGGGAAAGGAGTGTCGTGATACTATGTTCAATCTGTCTATCCCGATATTAGAAAGGCAAAGATGCTTTTATGCTTATAATAACTACTAAGCAATTTACTTACTCTTTTACAGGTTTATAATATTTTTTTTAAAAAAGTACTCTATAAGCTATTAAAAACAAATTTTAAAAATTCTTCATAAAATAAACGTCGATGAACTAGAGGCAAAACGTTGCCAATGCAGGAAGTGAGTTTTATATATAGAGAAGGAACTGTATGTGTTTTATTTTATTTTCACTACAAGTCATTAGCATCTCATAATTGTGATTTGATTTTAATTACTTTTAAATTGTTTTTTTTTTCAAAGAACATTTTGGTTTTAAATAAATATTAATATTTGACTTGTTTATTTATACTTTATTATAATACTTTTGATTCAGCATTGTAATCTAGCTTTAAAACTTGCATAATTATTACAATATTACGACATCAGAGCGAAATTAAAATATTATATATTTCATTTTCTCCACTAGGATTTTTTTGTTCATGCGCTACGGCTGGCATCTACACTATTATATGGACACTAAAATCCAAAATATGCAATAAATAATCCAGCATGAAGGTTACTAGACGTAGAAAACATTGGACAACAAGAAATCTGAAAATGAAATCGACAATTACAAGAACATTAAAATTTAAACATCGCCACACGACACGCAATGTCTTAGAAATTTGGGGAAAGGAGTGTCTTGACATTAGGTTCCATTACGCGAATCGAACTCAACAAAAACGGAATTATAACTAAAATATTAGAAGCAAAAGTAAATCACAGTTAGCTAGAGCTATCCGACATGAAAGCAAGGCTGGCCTCTAGATACAGGTGAAAGTGGTGTTATGGAATTTCGCGATGCACCCAACTATTATGGTAATTGGAGTGAAACGGCTGTATGGCGCAAGTGTGATGGATGAGCTTTATGCTTTTGCGGCAGCGTCCAGTGAGGCACAAGCGTGTGAAACGCGAATGGTTGTGAGTTCGGTCCCCACTAGAGAAAATGGAATATTTATTTAACTTTATATTTTCATTTCTTCGCTCTGGTGTGGAGGCAAGGTGCGGCGTTGAGTTCCGCCACTCAGCGGGCAATGCCTCCAGAATTCAATTGCGGAAAATGGGGAACTTAGTGACTTAACTCTAAGTTGACGACGAGTACTCAGATGGTTTCCAAGAGGTGTGGGTTCAAGTTTCGCTACATAGTTTTTTTTATATATTTTCCTTTCAAATGAGAGTTTATGAAATGTTTATCATTAATAATTAAATATGAATAAAATAAAACTAAATGTATACAGTCGTGTAAAAAGATATGCAACTCAATATCAAATCATGTTAACCATATCGTTATTACAACGAATTTCGGAGTAAATACAAATAAAAGCAAGAGTTTAAAATACGATTATATCAAATAGAATTAACTATTATTAGGTAATTACGAAAACCCATAGCCATATTAGCGTAAAAATTAAAATAATATAAACACGTTACCTAACGAAAAATACCTACAATTACAAGAAAATACGGAAGTTATTACTTACTTTCTATTGTTATTAGATACGAATAATTTATGTGAGAAATATAACATAAAAAACATCAGTACTATATAACAGATTTATCATTTGCAAAAGAAACCTGACAGAATAAGATAAAAATTACAATAGACAGTACTAACACTTAGAATTTTATATTATATTTTGCACAACATAAAAAAAAATCCAATGTTAAATAACCACAATTTGATAATTGCAAATCTTTTGAACCGAAAATATATTTAAGTAGGAACCGAGAGACAGCAAGTGAAAGTAAAATACATTAAGACAATCGAACGAACGGCCCCGGATTGATTGAAACGCGAACAATGACGCTGTTACGAACAGCGACGACGAAAAGAATGATAAAAAGTATTTTTCCCACGATGTATCAAGTTGTTACGAACGATTTCTTACATATATAATAATTACATTTCCTTAAGATTATTTTGTTTTTAATATATTTTTGATTGAGTCTTTCTAGAAAATTTTAAATTTATCTATATTAAATTTCTAGAAAAATGTAATATTATTTATTAATTAATTTTATGAAAAAATCCTCATACAATTTTAGACGTGTCAGGGAGACAAAGGTTGTGGCTTTGTGGTTGCACCCAACACCTATTGTACCTAATTGATGAGTAGCAAAGATATTTGTTCATGGCCCGTATGCGGGTGATTTTTTTGTAGCTTCACGTCGTACCACGCATATAGCATATAATGAATATAGCAAGATACTCCTACTACTACCACTACTAAATACTTTGTTTAACACATTGTATGTTGAGTGGCGGAATTAAACATCGCACTCTAGCCTTTTATCAGAGTTGGAAAATGTTGGAAAATAGTTCATGCTATCGCAGGAATTGACATCACAATCACAGTCAACTGTCTCACAGTGCCACAGTAATAATAAGACAATATCCATTTAATTTCACCGTATGTTTTAATAAATTTAAATATAGATATACTAGATTTAAATATACTTTGTATTTTTTTCTATATATATATATATTGTGCAGTTTTAGGCTAATTTAATTAAAACATGTTTCCCTATACCCGCAACTATCGTATAAATTATAATAACGTTAGTCCCGCATTTCAATTATCTTCAACTCGCGCCCCTCAATTTGCTCGCTAATGGATTAAAAAAAATACGATAGCTTTTCAAATTACATATTTATGTACTTATTTAGAAAACGTATAAAAATTGAACGTATGGCTCAGTGGTCAGAGCGCCTGGTCGGTTTCCAGGAGGCG
>DWAN01000393.1:0-24687 GCA_018230445.1 Heliconius hewitsoni | reverse complement strand
GTCCAAATTTCACGTTTCTACCATCAGCGGTTACGACTGTGCGTGCGTCTTACCTTAGTCGGTCAGAACAAGTCCTTTTATATATATTATTATATAGATAGATTATGCGGCAGCGAATCTTATTCTAATATGGATCTCTTCTTTTTTCTCCTTTCTCCTGCTTTGAGAAGTTCTGCGGCTATTATACTCATCAGCAATTTTATTGATTGTAATTTTTTTGAGAAAGAGGAGGAGAGGCAGAGAAAGGTGTTGTGTGTGCACATTGTTTCAGGTGTGTAATTTGGTTTTATTATATTAGGCTTTAATTTTATTTCAACGAATTTATTAATAATTTAATTATTAGTATAAATCTGCTATACTTTGTTAACGGGAAGCAAAGATACCAATAAATGTTGGGGACTAAAATGTTTATATGATATGAGATATCATAAGATGCTCATTCAGTAGGAAAAGGGACTTCATAGGAATGAAAGGGTTCATAATAAGGGATTAAATGAAACAAAACAAAATTAAATGTAAAAGTATTACTTGTACTTTTATTCGCATCATTAGTCGTGTCAAAACTTACAACAATAGTTAAATAAATTATCGATCGTTCAATATTTGCGAATATCTGCAGTAACAAAATCGACGCGCCCGGTCGGCGATCTGTAGCAGTCAGTCGGCTCGCCGGCCGGCGCCCTAGCCTACTGTACACATATAAAAATAGATTTCTTAGCTACAACGACTAACCTAGAAGGAGAGAGGTCTGTAAATGCACAGTTTAAAGTCATGATATGAAACTATAGTCGGAGCACCATGTTTTACACATACAATGCGGAGCCATTGCCGTATATACAAAGAGACTCGCTCACTCACTCTATATACACGTCACAAACATAAACACACACCCCACGCACACATACACACACGTGTCACACACACCCAGTCATACACGCAGAGTCGGCAATCACTTAGGTACATTTCGTTCATTATTTTGTACGAGGAACAAAGTTTAAGATTTAATATATATACTATACAACATGTATTTTGAATATATTTAACCACGGCAAATGGTCCTTTTTTTATAAAGTTAAGCACTGTACACCGCTTCTACTAATCACTTGTATATTTTTCAATTATTCAGTACGCAGTCTTCAGAACGTCTTTTGACAATCACTATATGTGCGCGACGGGGCACCCGACGAGCCCCCGCTAGAGGCCGCGCGCGCGGCGTGGCGGCGCTGCGGCCGCGCGCCGCCGTCACACGTCGGTGTGGCGCGCGGGCGGCGCGGGGGGCAGCGGGGGCTCCTCCTCCGCCTCCGACTCCTCGATCTCGCACAGGTTAGCGGAGAGGTCGCTGCAGGAATCGCCGTCACCGAGCAGCGAGTGCCGCTCCTCTGAATAGAAAGAGTAGGAAAAGTTGAGAACTTTTGTCGATAGAACAAATTTTGTAAGCACAATAGCATCAAGAACTTTTTGATTATATTTCTTAATCATTATTTAATAATATTTTATATATTGTAAAAGTCCAAATATGTACATTCTTTATTATTGAAAATGAAGAGAAAAATCTAATTAATTCAGTTACATGGTCACAGCAGGCTACCTGTTTTTGTCCAGTGAACTGAACAACGGAAAACACTGGGTAATAACCTAGTGTGGTAGGTAGGTAGCAACCTACCTAGATGTGGAACAAAATGTGAAGCAAAAACAATCGTGTCGACTTGTAGACACTAGACAGGCGATGGTCACTTACCGAGCATGGTGATAAGGCTGTGAGCGTCAGGCTCCCGGACGGCGCGAGCGCGCAGCGTGCCGTCGTCACCCTCCGGGGAGTACTCGTTCACGTTCAGTAAGTACGAGGAGGCTGTAAGCAAACCGGATTAAGCAACTGCACGGAAATATGTATTAATATGCAGAAGTCCTCGGCTGTACTAACCGTCCGTGAAACGTAAAGGATCGTGATCGTGGTCGATGTCGTCCGTGGCCGAGTCGGTGTCGAAGGGAAGAGGCAGTGCGCGGTGCGGCGACAAGCGTGCGGGTCGCGGGGAGCGCGGCGAGCGGGGAGAGGGCGGCGAGGCCGGCGACGACGAATCGGGGCGCTCTGAGCCCGCCACCTCGCTGATGCCGGGCAGCGCGCCGCCGCCGCCGCACCAGTCCGAGCAGTCCCAGTGGTAGCCGCCCACCAGCTCTACCCCCGCGCCCACGCCCAAGGCCACGCCCCCTCGTCGCGCACTCGCCGGCGACGGCACGCGCACTCGAGTGTTGCAGCTCTTTAAATCTGTTCATAATTATAAGTTCCAGATCAGATTGAATAGTCAAAAAAATCATGCAATAGTGTAAAAAATGAGAGATTAGCCCAACACCGGTTATTATGGCTTAGCCTGGCAAGTTAATTTTGCTCTTTATGTGCCGGTTATTATTCGATTTTGGACTCGATAACACATGATATTTATTATATTTAAGATTTGTATTGGATAACAATTTATTATATTTAAGGAAATACACAAAAAGACCGTTAGGAAGATACAACGTTTCGAATGTAGAATTAAACTTAAGTAGCTTGTACAAGTTAGTGACCCAAAAAATATGACGATTTCCATATTTCACTGTAAAAACAATACTAACAACTAAAGCTTATTATATATACTGTTTAAGAATATTTACAGGATAAAAAATAATATCTATTATATGCCGTGCAGGAAAACTGTCATTTTATTTAATATTTAAATTAAACCATGGACATACAGGTTCTGAATGCAGCAGAATTGCATTCAGAACTGGTGGTAGTTTTTTTTGTATGTTCATTCGACGTTACAAAAGCTCTTACAATAGCCTATTTGAATAAACAGTATTTCAAATTGATTTTTTCATATAATATCGGGTCTAGGATTTGTTTGAGTATGCCTGGTCTTCGGCAATGCTTTATGTTAGCATCTGGGGCGCTTCTATCCCACTTTATTATACAAATAGTTTATTTATTGACGAAAATTTAGCAGAATAGAACAATAAATATAAATTCTGTAAAAAATATTGAAACATTCGTAATAGAAGAATATCTCACCGTTATAAATTTTATTATCGACAAAGGTCTGCAGATGCATTTGCTCGGACCAAGGCTTGCGGTCGACGGGATCGATGTTCAGATTTCTCAAGTAGTCGGGAGGGATTCCCTCGAGCTCATCTCCGGCTGAACCATACGAGCGCAGCGTGTCGATATTGTTGAGCGGCGGCGGCTCCGTGCACGAAGCGGGGCGGCCGCGCCGCACTGCTTCCAGGTTAGACAGCTTGGAGGCCCGCGGCGGCAGCTTTTCTAGCGCGCTGTTGAGTGGTGCCGGCGGCGAACGCGAGCGCCGGCAGCCGCCGCGCCGCCACGCCACTGGCAGCAGCGCCAGCGCCAGTAGCAGCAGCAGCAGGCCCGCCGCGACGGCCAGCGGCCAGCGCTCCTCTAGCGCCCACGCCCACAGCTCGCGCAGCACGCGACCGCCGCCGGCCGCCTCGCCGGCCACCACCGCATCAGAGTACAATGGGTTTCCACAGTTCATGCCTAAATATGGTAACAGCCACATAATATTAACAACGTGTCAATTTATGTAAGTGATACAATTAGGTTTTACAATTAAGTATTTAGGTATGGTATGTTTTAGCAGCAAGATATATTTTATCATCATAATCTAATTAATATAAAAATAAGCGACAGTTACCTGTCTTGTCGGGTGGGCATAGGCAGCGGAAAGAGCCGGGCTCGTTGAGGCACGTTGCGCCGTTGAGGCAGGGCTCGCCGACGCACTCGTCCACGTCGTACTGGCAGCGCGGGCCGTAGTAGCCGCGGCAGCGACACGAGGGGCCCCACTCGCCCTCCTCGCAGGCGCCGCCGTGCGCGCACACGCCGGCCGCGCACCATCGCCCGCGCTCGCAACGCGCGCCCTCAAGCCCGGCGCCGCACGCGCAGCGGAACGAGCCCGCGCCCTCGGCGGCGCACAGACCGCCGTGCAGGCACGGCTGCGACGCGCACGGGTCAGTGTCTAGCTCGCACTGACGGCCCAGGAAGCGTGCGTGGCAGGCGCATTCGTAGGCGTCGCCGGGCAGCTCGCGGCACGAGCCCCCGTTGCGGCAGGGCTGCGCGGCGCAGGCGCCGGGCGGCGGCAGTGGCGGGCACGCGGCGGACACGCGCACGCGCACCTTGCGCACGAGCTGCGCGCGACCGTCGTTGGAAGTCCCGCCTTCGTCGAGAGGTAATATAGCTCCTCCGAGTTTTATGTCCGATATGCAACCATGAAATCCGTAAGTGACCTGGACAATATATAAGATGTATTTGGTAAGTTCCGTTTAGAAACTACTAGGAAAAAACATTGAGAAATACTGAAATATTGAATGACAACAAAAAGAAACAATTTTTTTACTTATATTTATTAATTTAATTAACCTGTCGGAATATGCCAGCGTCGCTTTTTTTGTTAGTAATAAAAACACGAGCGAGCGAAACCGCGTTTGAGTCACTAGTAGTTTATACTTTTACTTGATGTCTTAGTTGTCCAGATATATAAAAAACTTATACGCTTCAAAGAATTTTACAGAACACACACACACACACACACACACAAAACATAAACTTATATACTTCTCTTATTCATTGCCATAAATATCAAGTAAAAATATGTATTTGAGTGTCACTGTCTACAGATTGATTTTCACTCAAGGAAATGAAACATTTAATATTTTAATTTCTTCCCTCTGCCTACCCTGCTAAGTGCAGGATACAGTTAACAAAAATATTTAATGGACCTAAAGTTTAATAGATTACTTGTTCTGGAGCTAGAGCATGTGCGTGTTGCTTTAGCATGGCGCCCAGCAGCAGGCGGTCAGCGCGCACATCAAGCACGGCAGCGGGCGGTGGAGCCTGCGTCTGCGCCGCGCGCCTGTCCACCGAAAGCCGTGCGCCCGCGCCGCGCCGCTCTAGGCGCAGCTCGTGCCACGCACCATCCGCCACTGGACCTCCCGCGCGCAGCCGCGCCTCGCCACCGCCCAGCTCCATGCGGAACTGCACGTACCCCTCCACCACCTCCAGCACTGCATAGTCCACGCGCCCCGCCGCGTAAAGTAGTGTGCCACGCGGGCTGCGAGTGCGGAAGCGCATCGCCAACACAAGCTCGTCATCCAGCAGCCTCGCGCCCTCCACGACTCCGCGCTCCAGTCGGTACGCTAGGTAGCCGTCGCCGGCCAAGTGCACTACGGCGGCCGAGGGTCTGCACTCGGGGCCGCAGCAGCGGTAGCCGGGTGGCGCCAGCGCGGGCTCGCAGCTAGCGTCGCACTCGCACGCGCCAGTAGCAGGGTCCAGCTCGCGTTCGCAGCGCTCGCCGGCGAACCCGCGCGCGCACACGCACTCGCCGCGCAGGCGGTGCGGCGGCGCCACCAGCGCGAACACATCGGCGGCGACGGCTCGAGGGGCGGCGCGCAGTCGGAGGCGCTCGGCGCAGGCGCCGTGCACGCAGCCGCCGCACGCCGCGCGCACTAGCTCCTCCACGACGAGGCGCGTGCGCTCTTCGAGGCGCTCGAGGTGCGCGTGCAGGCGCCGGCGCAACGCGTCCGCCAGCAGGAACTCGTCGGCGCCGGGCGCCCGTACGGCGAAGGCGACGTCCAAATCTTGTGCCACTTGACGTTTCTCCCGGGTAGATTCCGTATCGATGTCATCGCCCGATTGTTGCACGCTTATTATGATAACGTCAGTTAGTGCGCAGTCAGTGGCCTCGCTGACTGCACGAATGAATCCTTTTCTATGACTTAGAACGAAGTCGCGATCGGTAACCGCACGAAAACGGACCACGACAGCTTGAGATAGCATCTCATCCGATATTAACACTACTGATATGCGAACAATCGCGAACCCGACAAATTTTCCATCATTAACGGTCACATTAAGACGATAATCTCCTACGTCAAGACGAGGTGCCGCGCGTAGAGTGCCATCTTGGGGATCTATTTCAAATAAGTCACTAGCGGGATAAGGAGCGCCATCTACTGGAACCAACGCGTAAGAGATAGTGTCGTAGGCATCACGGTCTGATGAAAAAACTCGACCAATAACGCCACCAGGAAATTCGTCGAGATATGAGTTGACGACAATTTCCAGAGGAGTCGCTACAGGTGGATATTGCGATTCTTCTATAACTTTAATGTACACCCATGCATCGGAAAACAGTGGAGGTGTTCCGTTATCAAAAACGCGAACTTGTAAGATGTAACGATCTTTGATGCGATGGTTAAAGCGCGTCGCCGAGCGTAAGTAGCCATCTTGTTCCAGACGAAAAGCTCCCATTTCGTTTCCAGATTGAAAATCAAAAGTGTAAGGTGCCGCATTTGGAGGCGAATCAGCATCTTCGACGATAAATTTGAGGATAGTATATCCTAGAGGCTTGTCTTCCTGTACGACGGCCGTGTAATTGCTCCGCTCGAACAGCGGAGAGTTGTCGTTGGCGTCGAGCACCTCTACGTTGACGAGCGCCGTGGTCTCCAGCGCGGGCACTCCGCGGTCGCGCGCACGCACCTCCAGTACGTACGCGGATGTGGTCTCGCGGTCCAGCGGCGCCGCTACCGACACGTAGCCCGTGTCCGCGTCGATGGCGAAGCGGCCGTCGCGGTCGCCGCGCGCGATTGCGTACGTCACGCGCCCGTTGGGGCCCGCGTCCGCATCGTCGGCGATCACCTGTAGAACACGCGTGCCCGCGGCCGCGTCCTCGCGAACGCGCGCGCCGTATGACGCCTGTGAGAATGCGGGTGCGTTGTCGTTGCCGTCTACCACGGAGATGTTGACGGTGGCGTGGTCACTGAGCGGCGGCGACCCGCCGTCCACGGCCTGCACGGTGAGGAAGTACTCGCGGCGGCGCTCGTAGTCCAGCGGGCGCGCCACGGACAGCACGCCGGTGGCGCGGTGCAGCGCGAAGTCGTCGCGGTCGTCGCCGCCCACCAGCGAGTAGTACACGTCGGCGTTGACGCCGGTGTCGCGCGAGGTGGCGCGCACGCGCAGCACCTCGGCGCCGGGTGCGTCCAGCTCGGGCACGGCGGCGCGGTAGGCGGTCTGCTCGAACTCGGGCGGGTTGTCGTTGACGTCGGCCACGGTGAGGCGCACGGTGGCGGTGGCGGAGCGCGGCGGGCGGCCGGAGTCGCGCGCTCGCACCACGAGGCGGTGCTCGGCTTGCGTCTCGCGGTCCAGCGCTGCGCGCAGCGTGATGATGCCGCTGTCGGCCGCCAGCTCGAACGCATCGTTCACTTCTTCCACGAATGAGTAACGAATCATTCTGTTCTCTCCCAGGTCATCGTCGGTCGCGTGCACCTGCATCATTCATGTTTCATTTATAATGTGAATCATAGAGAAAACTTTATTTTCAAAATTCATTAAGCATATTTTCTTTCTTTGCCGCATTACATTGCTATGTATCAGTATATTCTACCAATATTAAAGGATTTGTCACATAAAATGAGTACATTTTAGTCAACGTATAGGAATAATAATAATAAAAAAAATGCAACCTTAGCGACGAGCGTGCCCAGCTCGGCGTCCTCGGGCAGCGTGACGCTGTAGAGTGGCGCAGAGAAGCGCGGCGCGTTGTCGTTGACGTCATCGAGCGCCACCTCCAGCTCGGAGCTACACTCCCATTCGGCGCGCTCGCGGTCCTGGGCGTGGACGCGCAGGCGGTACTGCGCACGCGTTTCGCGGTCCAGCGCCGCCGCCACGCTCACCGCGCCCGACTCGCGGTCCACGGCGAAGTGCTCCGCGTGCTCGCCCGACAGGAAGTACCGCAGGCGCGCGTTGCGGGGCTCGTCAGCGTCGCGCGTCTGCAGCGTCAGCAGCCGCGTGCCGCGCGCAGCGTCCTCCGCGAGGCGCACGCGGTACCGGTGGCGTAAGCAGTACGGAGGGTTGTCTGTGAAAATACGAAAATCTTTATAATGAAAGGACGACAAAACGTACATATATGTATAAAATAGCACATTTTATTCCTAATTTACTATTGATTAGAAAATAACTCTCTAAAAAAAACCGACGCAAGAAAATCAGCGGGATATTTTTAACCGACTTTAAAAAGGGGAAAGGTTCTCAATTCGCCCGAATATTTTTTATGTACGTTCTTGTCAATATCCCCAAATAAGATTGAAGCTACTATGTAACAGTACAACCACTACCTACTCGATCGAGAAATATCCTTTTCGGATCTCCCCATCATTTAAAATCGTAAAAGACATTATTTTTGAACAAAAAGAAAATTGACTTTAAACATATACATTTATATACTTTTTAGTTTGTTTGCAGTGGGTTTGTTTTTTGTTAAAAATTAATTTATTTACATTAAGTGTTTCCAGATTTACACTATCGACAATAATATCTTTGAAATAGACTGGAGCGGGTATTTCATTCCCAAGGCGTGTAATCTGTATTTATAATAAATTCGTAACCGATCGGTGTCTGTAAACGGAAGATATGAATGTCAGAAAAACTATGAGTTGAATATATAAGGTCGTCTCATTAACATCGCCCCGATACCATAGCACACAAATTTAATTGTAAAATTCAATTGGAAAAAAATTTTAGCTTACTACATTTAGGTAATGTTTGTAAGTCCTAACACTAACCGTTGACGTCGGTGACGGCGATGTGCACGGAGGTGTAGGCGGTGAACTTGCCGTCGGTGGCGGCGACGGAGAGCGAGTAGGCGGGCTCGCGCTCGCGGTCGAGCGCGCGCGCCACGTACAGCTCGCCCGACGCGCGCACCTGGAAGCGCGCACGCGCGTCTCCCGCCGCCACGAAGTAGGAAAGCGGCGCGCCGGCCACGTCCGCGTCGCGCACCTGCAGACGCGCCACCACCGAGCCCGGCGCCGCGTCCTCGCGCACTTCCGCCGCGTACGCCGCGCGCGTGAAGCGTGGCGCGCAATCGTTGTAGTCCACCAGCCGCACCACGAGCGAGCCCCGCGCAGAGCGCCGCCGTGCGCCTGAATCCGCCGCTAGCAGCGCCAGCCGGTACTCGGCGCGCGTCTCGCGGTCCAGCGCCGCCGTCGTCGTCACCCAGCCGCTGTGCGCGTCCACGGCGAAAGGCACCTCCTCGCCCTCCTCCGCCCCCGCCAATGAGAACCGCACCTCGCCGTTAGACCCCGAGTCCGGGTCGTCCGCCATCACTAAGTCATATATTCAATATACATTATTACAAGATCAGCAGCTGTGATAATACATGTCATCAGGATATTTGACGAATAATTTAAAATATTTTTAAAAGAATCCTGTATTAGATTAATATTTTTAACAAAGAAGATCAATTTTGTTTTGAAATTAAAAAATAATAATAAGTAAATGTTAAAACCGTGGCAATACATATCTGTATTGCCATGAAGCAAGTAAAAATGATTTTACATAAGCAAAGACAGTGTACAATACCGCCGACGAGTCGTGGCCGATTGAAAGTTAACTGTTTGCTGTGGATTGAATAATTGTAATAATTTGTTAAGATCCGTTTAGATAGGATGGCGTTTAAGTGATGTGTAAGTAGTACCTACACACAATATAGACAAAAAAAATTGTTTACGAGGAGAGTAGAAACGATTTAAAAATAACAGAGAGCCTTACATTGTAGCACGCTAGAGTGCGGCGGCGTGTTCTCGGCGAGTTGCACGACGTAGGGCTGCGAGTGGAAGACGGGCGCGTGCTCGTTGACGTCCAGCACGTGCAGGCGAGTTACCACCATCGTGGCGGGCGCCGGGCTGCCTGCGCCCTCCGCGATGATGCCGATGACGTGCTCCGCCGCGGTCTCGCGGTCTAGCGGTGCGGCCAGTACTAGGCGGCCGGCGGCGTCCAGCGCGAACAAGTCACGCGCGTGCGCGGCGGGCGCTAGACGCAGAGCCGGCAGCGCGCCCTCGACCGCGCGCACCTCCGCCACCAGCGTTCCTGGCGCCGCGTCCTCGGGTAGAAACAGGTCGGGCGGCGGCGGCGTCAGGTGCGGAGCGCGCTCGCCCGCGCCCAGAACGTGCACGGCCACGCCCGCCTCGCCCGCTAGCCCGCCGCCGTCGCGCGCGCGCACCCACACCTGCACAGTGCGCGACGCTACACGCACACGCGAGTGAGGGAAGCTACTATTACTTTAAAGTAATTTCTCGTTATCATGGTTCATGTTAAAAAAATGTTTTAATGTTGAATCTCACATCCGGACACTATCAATTTTTCCTTTGAATCGAAGGGCATTTTCTAATATTATAATTGAAGTATGCAGATTATAGATAAAAGTGCACCTTACAAATAAAAACGTGTTATATATAGACTGGAAAATCTCATAGCGTATTTTGCTCATTATTTATAATTATTTTTGTTGGATGTCAGATTTGCTTGACTCACCGAAAGTAGAGGCATTGCGTGCAAAGGCGAGCGCGCCAGTGAGTTGGTCAACTTCAAACAGGCCGGCGGCGTCGGAGCGTAGCTCGCCCTCGTAGATGGAGTAGGAGAGGCGCGCGTTGTCGCCGGCGTCAGCGTCGGAAGCGGTCAGCGTGAGGAAGGGCGCGTGCGGCGCGCGGTCGGCGCGCACAGCGGCACGGTACTCGCGCAGCGGGAAGGCTGGCGCGTTGTCGTTGAGATCGGCCACGCGCACGCGGACGGCCGTGTGGCGCAGCAGCCCGCCGCCGTCACTGGCCGTCACCGGCACCTCCCACTCGGCACGAGCCTCGCGGTCCAACGCCACACGCGCTGTCAGCGCACCGCTGTGTGGGTCTATTGCAAATGTCTCGCGCAGCTTTGCGGATGGGATTGAGTATGTGATGGTGCCGTATTCCCCCGCATCGTCGTCGTACGCCTTTACCTATAATAACGGATACGTCACATTATTCTTCCCTGACACAATAGTATAATGCTGATTATCAAATCAGGTACGAGTCAAACTTACGAATGTATAGTCGCGTGCATTTTTTTTCGCCGGCGCCTAGAAAAATACCTTTCTAGGAAATAATTACAAACGAATGAATTTCGGGCTCTTAGTAAATTACAGAAAAACGAGGATATAACAGTTCTCAAAGCTGATAAAGGTAACCCGACGGTTATACTAGACACCGAAGAGTATATTAAAAAAATGTCATCATTAATATCGGATTAAAAAAACTTATAAAATTGTTGACAAAGATCCTACAACAAAAATACTTAAAAAGACATCCAGACATTTAATCGAAAAACACACGAAATCATTACATCTTGACATTAAATCTCTCATGCTTAGTTGTGTAAAACCTCCGAAGATGGGTTACCAAAAATACACTAAAAAGATGTACCTCTTATACCAATATTCAGCCAAATCGATACACCGATACCAGAGGGCAAGATACAGTTAGCTCATTCTGCAAGAATCCAGGCCAGTACGCGAGGAAATTAAGAAATCCTTGGCTGTAGTTTGATATAATAATTATGTCAACTGACAGACGAATGCCACCTCAGTGTACCCGTGACCATAGCTACTGCAAAGTGTTCGAAACGTACAAACGAGTTTCCAAAAATGTATAAAAATACAAAATATACGCCATTAATCCGGTTAAAATAGTTTCATTTTAAATGTGTAACAATCGTAAAAATCAAAGAACTTATTAATTAATTGGCTTTTCTGGATAGATTTTGCGAAGTTTATTCCAAAGTAATGGAGCATATACGAAAAATGACATTTGGAGGAATTTGGAGTTGTTCTTTGGAATGTCTAGTCACACAAGGCCTCCTTGAGTCTGTAGAAAGGTTTTAAAACGATTAGATTCGGTTGTTATAGTGGAAACACTGACCGTGGTGAGTAGTAGCGGCGGCGGCTGGTTCTCAAGCGCGCGCGCCTCGTGCACGACGTGCGGAAAGTGTGGAGGGGCGCGGTTCGCGGGCGCCAGCGATAGCTTGACGCGCGCGAAGGCGACGTGCGCGCCATCCGACACAGACACGTTTAGGGAGCGCGCGGCCGCCGCGCGCGCATCCAGCAGCGACAGCACGCCGGAGCGCGCGTGCACAGCCAGCGCGCGCTCTCCGCCGCCCGCCAGCGCGTACCGCAGCGCGCCCGCGTCGCGCGCATCCGCGTCCCACGCAGCAACGCGCGCCAGCGCCGTGCCTCGCGCCGCCTCCTCCGACACCAGCGCCGCCACCACGCCGCGCTCCAACACCGGCGCGTTGTCGTTCACGTCCTCCACTGCAACGATGAGATCGATGCGATTAGCAGTTATTAGTTTTTATTATTTAGATTTATTAATTTCATAGTAAATATTTTAATTTTAAATGGAAATTAGAATGTTTGTTATTTTGTACTTATTTGTAAAATTTTTTTTTTCATGTTAAATATTTTAACGTCAAAAACAATATGAATACCGGTTATAAAGAGGTGTGCAGTAGTGAGGAGCTGCGGGCGTCCGGCGTCGCGCGCCGTCAGGAGCAGGTGGTGCTCGGCGCAGCGCTCGCGGTCCAGCGCCGCCGCTACGCGCACCGCGCCCGACACCGCGTCCACCGCGAATACCGCCTCCTCCTCCACTGTTCCCGCTGGGCCCCACAGCGACAGCGAGTACGAGACTTCGCCGTTAGCCCCTGAAGTACAGTAGTACAATCATTTAAGTAGTTATATTAATTTAAGGTGTGTATGTATGCACTCCCCGGTACTTACTCGTATATATTGTGAGATTTTGTGTAACAATAAACGGACACACAACAGTTGGTACTAACCGCTGTCGGCGTCGTTGGCGTGGACCTGCAGCACTACGTCCCCGACGACGGCGGCCTCGGACACGTTGGCGCGGTACTCGTCGCGGTCGAACTCGGGCGCGCAGTCATTGACATCAAGTACGGTGAGCGTGAGCGCAAGGTCAGCGTAGGCGCCCGTCACGCCGTCCGTGGCGCGCACCGTCAGCGCGTGCTCGCTCGTCGCCTCGTGGTCCAGGGCCGCGCGCGCCACCAGCGAGCCTGCGCCACATTACACGTCACGTCACAACCGAACGAAACGCCGGAAGCCTGTCGCCGCTGACATATCATCAGGAACTGTTGTTCATACATTTGCTCGGGTCGTTTCGTTCGGTTAACTGATTGTGCATAGCGGGTTCGGTGACAAGAAGCTATCAGGAAACGACAATGAGTGATGCCCAATATACAGCGAGTGCGTATACGACAAAGAAACGAGCCCAGTATTAGTGACACAAGCTGGCGAGTCTAATGTTACGATAAAGCGATACAAAAATATAAATCGGCGTTCAAAATGGTGGATATCAGCAGGTATACCCACCTGTAAACTAACTTAGTGACAACGTGGCTGAGGTACATATATACATGCATCATAACATCTTATTGACAAATTTGATAATAAAAAAGGCATGAAAATGTGTGCGTAACGGCGAAAAGGTACATTCGGAGTCTGCAACGTAAGAATGTCCTCCGGCACTTGTGCGCCTCCAAGCAAACAAATAATTCTATGTATTCGATAAAATCCCACTCGCATACTTACACGGACCGCTCCCTCTGTCGGGTGCTGCGGGACAAAATCAATATGTTAGTACGGACGGCATCGAAGGCGTCGCGAGAGGGACGGAGAGGGGGGAGAACCAGGACTCACCTGTGTCGAAGTGTATCTCAAACAGTTCCGCGGGGCCGTCTTGCAGCGTGTAGATCAGCTGCCGGCCGAGCGGCGAGTGCGCCTGCAGCGGCGCGCCCAGCGCGGAGCCCGGCGCCGCGTCCTCACGTACAGCGCGAGCCTCGTGCGCCGAGCGCCACGCCGGCGCTGCGCCGCCGCCCCATACGCGCACCGCCACCGCCGCCTCCGCACCGCACGCCGGGGTGCCTGCCGACAGCACGCGCCTCAGTTAGCACCGTACTCGTCTCCGCCGAACAAAATACTAGCATTCGTAAAGAGCGTATTCTCACCGCCGTCGAATGCCGCTATCACTAAGTTGTACAGCTGATTGTGGGCATCCACCGTCTGCTTCAGTGAGATTTGCCCGGTTCGACGATCCACCCGGAATAGCTCACCGTGGCCCCGCTTCATCTCGTACCGAACCTGATGAATAATATTATTTTGATATTTATACATTTGTCATAGCGATCTCATCTTTACTGTAATTTTAATTAGTTGTTTAGACTAAGTATAAAATAAATGACTAGTCAGACCTCCCCGTTGTCGTTCGCGTCTAGGTCAACGGCATGTACGCGTAGCACGGGCGTGCCGGGCTCCGCGCCGGCCAGCACCGCCGCCACGTAGGGGCGCTCCGTGAACACGGGGCAGTTGTCGTTCACGTCAGTCACCGTCACGTGCAGGCGCGCGTGTGCGACGCGAGCTCCGCCTGCGCTGCGCGCCTGTAGCAGTAGTGTGTAGGAATCGCGCACCTCGCGATCCAGAGCAAGGCCCGTACTGCGCACCGCGCCTGATGTCTTTCCGACCTGTAAACGTTTTATGTTTTTTATAACTTGTTTATTACATACTGCTATTTTCATATTTTGTACAATACAAATCAAATCGTTCGCACCTCGAATCCTTCAACTGGATTTAATATTCGAAATTCAATGTGCTCATTCAGTGCTGCCCCGAGGACGTTGAGAACGGCGACGGTAGCAGGTTTGGTAGAATTTTCAACGACCGATCCGTAGTAGTCCGCTTTCTGGAAGGCGAGACCAGAGTTGTCGGGTTCCCGCACGTGCACCTCGACACGCGTAGTGCCCGAGTACAGGCCGTCAGACACGCGCACGCGTAGGCGATGCGAAGTGCCAAGCATGTCGGGGCGTGCAACGCGCAGTTCACCTCGCGCCGACAGTGCGAAGGCACCGCGCGCGTCCCCCTCCATCACGTCGTACTTGAGACTGAGGTCATCGCGCGCGTCGGCGTCGGTCGCGTGCAGCGTCAGCACGCTGACGTCGGCGGCGGTGGGCAGCAGCACAGTGGCCTCGTACGATGCGCGTTCGAATATCGGTGGGCAGTCGTTCACGTTGATCACTTCTACGGTCACTTTCGCTACACTGTCAGACGGTAACTTCGGATTCCCCATATCCACCACCTGTTTGCATATTTAAGTAATACGATATAAAAAATAACATGACTTTTAAAGTTAAAAATAAAAAGCGTAACAAGTACCTTAACGGTGAAGTTACTTAACACGCAATGCCTCGAAAAAATCGGCGGAAAGTGGGAAACGGAGCAAAGTCTGCCCATCCTGCAGGATGTAGGATACATGCGTAAATTTATTTTATTTTAATAGCAAGTACCTTAACGGTGAAGTGGTGCATGGCAGCGAGCTCATAGTCGAGCGCCGCGGCGAGCTGCAGCGCGCCGGTTGTGGCGTCGACGCGGAACAGTGCGGCCGCTGCCGGCTCCAGCACTTCGAAGGCACGCTGTGCGTTGGCTGCCGAGTCCCCATCTTCTACTTCCAGCACTAGCGGAGCGCCAGCCTCGCCCTCTGCGTCCAGCACCAGAGCGCCCGCAACCGCGGCCTACGGTTACCAACGAACGAAAAAGTCAAAATGTTATTAATGCCTCTACATGTCCACAATCGCCTGTAATAAGCACTTTTTACCGACCTCTGATATGCGTCCGTGATACTCTCGACGAAGTAAGACCGGTGGAAACTCATTACGGTCCAAAACGTGTATAGATATACGCGCTTGGGCACTGCCGCCACCCTGTAAAACAAAAATCGTGAAAAAAAACCATAGTTTTTGAAAGTAATAAGACTAGACCAATAGATAAGCACCATGTTAAGCGCCGTGACCGTGACGTTATGGAAGTCGCCGGCCTCGTAGTCGAGCGGTGCCGCAAGTGACAGCACGCCGGCCGCAGGGTTGAGCGCGAACAGTCCGGCGCCGCCTTCCAGAGAGTACCATACAGCCGAAGCGCTGCGCGCCTCCAGCGCTGCCAACACCGTGCCCGATGGCTCGTTCTCGTATACCTCACACACCACCTCCTCCTCGACGAAGTGCGGCGGTGCGTCGTCGGGCTCCACTACCAGCACGTGCAGCGGCAGCGTTGAGGCACGCGCGCTTGGTGGCGGGTTGGAGGCACGCACGTGCAGAGTGTAGTCGCGAGGGCCCGTGGCCGGTAGCGCGCGCGCTAAGCGCACGTCACCCAGTGCGTCCACCGTGAAAAGTCCCGCCACGTCCCCGCCCGCCAGCGCGTACTGCACGCGCGCGCCATCGCCGGCGTCGCGATCGGCTGCACGCAGCGGCGCCACCAGTGCACCCGGCGCCGCGCCACGCGCCAGCCGTGCCTCCCACAGTCTTCGCCCCCACTCTGGCGCGTGCTCGTCCGCGTCGTGCACGCGTACGGTAACGCGTGCGTAAGCCACGGACGCGCGCGGTGCCTGATCGCGCGCCCACACCGTCAGCTCGTGGACGGCAGCCATTTCCCTGGCAGATCAGAACACGTATTACGATATCAAGAGGACATCAAGAGGACACTAAGACGCAAAGCGAGAGATCTAGAGGCAAGTACCTGTCGAGTGGGCGTGCAAGCTCAAGCACACCAGTGAGCTCGTGCAGGCGGAACAGAGCGAGGTCGCGGGGCGCGCGCGCAGCCGCCAGCCCGTACAGCAGACGCGGCGCGGGCACAGCGTCACCGGCTGTCGCGTGCAGCGTCACGAGCGCGTCGCCCGCCCGCGCCGCCTCCGACACCTCCACGACGTACTCGCGGCGCGTGAAGGCGACACCGCCCTCGTTGGCATCATTGATTACTGTAATGTTTACCTGTAATAATATAATATAAAATTAACACATTTTTAAAAACTTTAAGGAATTTCTTTAGTCTATTGCAATATATATGCGAAAATGTGTAAAAGCAATGCATCAGAAGATTACATACTAGCGTGTAGACCGTGTTACGACCATCGGTGACAGAAATATTGAGTGAGTACTGTGCTTGCTCCTCCCATAACAAACGTCGTGCTAGCACCAGGCTACCATCCTCGCGCCCTACATAGAACTGATGTCGAGGATCGCCATCTGATTGAGAAAACATTTTACATTAGCTACTTTTAGTAAGTGCTAAGGTGGCGTAAAGAAATGTGAACTTGCCTACGATGTCGTAATAGAGGGCGTCGCCGTCGGGGTCGGTAGCCTGTAGCAGCGCAAGCAGGAAGCCGGGCGCGTCCAGCTCCGCGGCCTGCAGCGGCGGCACGGCGCGCACCCGTGGTCTCCCCGCGCCGCCCGCCTCCGCCACACGCACTCGTGCGCGAGCCACCGCGCAGCGCGGCTTGGGACCGCCGTCGCACGCTCGCACCTACGACTTCTATAGTCTTACTAATTCGTTGTAATTAGGCAAACAATGTTAAGCATACTTATTTAGAAAACGAGGCGCGGGTTCGAGTCCCGCTACGTTCAAATTTTTATACGGTTTCTAAATAAGTATTTTTCTTTCCTAAGTGTGGAATAACACTTTAAAAAATGTTTAAAAATGTTAAACATCTTTTAGGTATTAACATTTTTAGTCACAAAACGTGTGAGGGTCAGATTAGGTACCAATTGCAACCAAAACAATTACAATGATGAATCATTTTTACATGATACTCAAAAGAAGGTTGACGACATTTATTTAAAAGAAAAATACAAGTATATAAATAATTCTCGGATTTATTAAAATTCTTCAATATGAGAAAATTTAAATGTGCTTTTCGTACCAAAATTTAAGTAGTTTTAAGAGTGAATGTAGTGCCAAATTAGTAGAAATAAAAAAAAACTATAATTAAAAAGGTATTTTCGTTTGGGCGGTTAGTTTACGCTTACAGTATACTGTACAACTCACGGTGAGGTCGTAGGAGAGATGTGGCGCGAGCGAGAGGCGAGGCGCGGCGTAGAGACGACCGGAGCGCGCGTGCACTCGCAGTAAACCGCGCGCGGCCCCGCGGGCTCGCGAGCTGTACCGCACCGTGCCGTTCTCAGCTGCGTCGCTGTCCAGAGCTATCACCTGCAGCAAGTTGGTTAGACTTAATTTTCAAGTGGGGAACAGAGTGTCTTACCACTAGGTTCCCCCTGCATACATTGCATACATATATATATATGAGATACGGTGTAAAGTTGAAAAAAAATAACGACGTAAAACTCACTGTTGTAATGTAGGTGCCGTCGGGCGCGGGCTCGTCCCACAGGTCCCAGGCGAAGCGTACACCGGAGCCTTCCTCGTCGTCCTCCGCCTCCGCCTCGTTCTCTGCCTCCGCGCTGCTCTCGTCAGCGGCGAGCGCGGCCTCGTCAGCCTGCGCGTCCCCCGTAGAGATCACGGGCGGCGCATGCACATCGTAGAAGCGTTGCGTAAAAGCGGGCGCATGGTCGTTGAGGTCTAGCAGTGTAACACGCACGCGCGCTGCGCCGGCCAGTGCTCCGTCCCACACTGACACCTCCAGCGCGTGCGTGGCAGCCGCCTCGCGGTCCAGCGCGCGGCCGCTGGTCGTGACGGCGCCGGTGTCTTCGTCGATGGAGAACAGCCCGTCAGGGTTACCGGCCACGATGGAATAGCGAAGGCGCGGGGGCGCAGGTGCGGCGTCGGCGTCAACAGCCCGCACGCGCGCAACAGTCGTGCCGGCGGCGCAGTGCTCCGGCACCGCCGCCGCATACTCCGCCTGCTCCGGCCATGGTGCCATGTCATTTACGTCTTCTACTTCGATGTATACCTGTTACAGTTTACCAAGTTATAGTTTAGTTTATATACAGGAAATTGACTACCGTGAATAACAACCGCTTTTTAGTAGGGTACCTGTACGCAAGCGTGGCGCGGAACCAGTCCGTGGTCTTGTGCACACACCGTGAGCCAGTAATGCGGAGTCGTCTCGCGGTCTAGAGGTGTCTGTGTTCTTATCACACCTATTAGTAAACGAAACACATATTATTGAATTAATTTAACATAAGGACGCACCTACATAATATAATAATTATGTACATATACAGGATATATTTCTGGTAGCAAAAATCCTATAGGTACTGATAGTTCCATATAAGTTCAGTGATATTTTTTACTTCAGCAGATGTTGAATTTGTATTTTTTTTAAATAAGTATTTTTGAAAGAAGGTCGACAAAACAATCTAACCTTTTTCCCTAGAAATTGTTCACTGGTAGGCCTCTCTTTAAGACGGTATTTACCATTCAGGTGCCATAAGCCAGCATTTTTCAATAATATAATATTGTATTTTTCAACATGAACTTGATATTATAACCTGGATAGCGTGATAGCATTTTTGAAATTAAATACGTAATGTGATAATATTTTTTAATATTAGTTTTTAAAACGATTTCGAATTAAATACAATATATTTAACAATTTTTAATTCTCTCTATTGTATACTTAATAGAATTAGAATAAAAATGAATCAATGAAAATAAAATGTTTATATCTATTTTTGCATTTTAAGGAGTTTTCGCATACGCTTCCGTAGATGTTTGTATTAAAAAGGGTGCATTCGCAAAATCTGTTATCTATATTCTATACTAATATAATAAAGCGGTAGTTTGTTTGCGTGTTTGTTTAAATGTTAAGATCTCTGGAGCTACTAGTCCAAATTAACTTTCTCTCTGTTTATGGCCGCAAGCCAAGGCTCGAGTAGCTACGTATTGTTTATGATTTAATGAATCAATCTGTTGGGTAATGCAGCATAATGAAAATATTATAGGTGGTATACGGGCGAAGCTGCGAGTGGGCCGCTAGTAACATATGCACGTACAACTTTTTGTACAACGTACCTGCATCGTCTATGGAGAAGAAAGCCAAGCCTGAACCCGCAACGACGTAGTAAGCAAGTCGTGAGTCGCGTCCAGGCGGGTCTGCGTCTGTGGCGGCGGCTGTCAGCACAACGGTGCCGGGCGCGGCGTCCTCTGGTACTGCGGCGGCGAACGCCTGACGCTCCGTGAACACAGGCGTGTGCGCGTTCTCGTCCACATCCACTACTTCTACGATGAGCGTCGCTTCGGCAAAGAGCGCCGGCTGACCACCGTCAGTGGCTCGCACTGTTACACCATACACCTAAATAGATTGAAGAAAGTAGCTATAGATATTATATTTATATTATAATATAAAAATGTATTATTATGAATATCAAGTAGAATAGTACCTGTCTCTCCTCAAAATCTAATCGTTTAGCAGTCCGTAGAGTTCCTGAAGTGCTATCTACAGTAAAAACAATATCATCATTTGGTTGATCTGGTAGTGAATAAGTTACTATTCCACCTGTTCCTAAATCTGGATCGAAAGCTTCGAGAACGGCAACTAGGGTACCATGAGGTATGTCTTCACGGATGCGAGCGCTGTATGCTGGTAATGCGAATCGTGGTGCATTATCGTTTACGTCATCTACTGCGACACGCACTAAAGCTTCTGTTCTTAGTCCTCCGCCGTCTGTAGCACGCAATGTAAGCTCGTAAAGTGCACGACGCTCACGATCAAGTGGTGCACAAACTGATACAAGTCCAGAGTTCTTGTCTATACAAAACTCTCCTTCCCCTCCACCAGTGAGACTGTAGTCAATATGACCGTAGTCACCACTGTCGCGGTCAGTAGCATTTGCTTGAAAAATCGCAGTCCCGTTAATTGCATTTTCTGTTACTCTAAAGCTTGCTAATGTCTTTTCAAATTGTGGTGCATTATCGTTTACATCAAGAACTGTAATTGGCAAAAGCCGCGACGCTGAGCGTTGTGGGTGCCCGAGATCGTAAACTGTTACATTTAAATAATATTCATTTTCTCGTTCTCTATCTAAGTAGCCTATTACTTTAAGCTCTCCAGTGTCTGGATCGATCCGAAAAGCGGAATCGGCATCTCCACCAGATATTGCATATACTAGTAAACCATTATAGCCGAGGTCTCGATCTCGAGCACGAAGACGGACTAAAGATGTGCCTAAAGCTACAGACTCATTGACTTTCACTTCCACAGGAAAATCTACAAACTCTGGATAGTGCAGATTTTCACCATAGCGTGATGGCGCAAGAGGAAAATCTTCTGCAAAATCAATAGGTGCGTTACTTCGCTCTGCGGCAGCTAATAACTCAGTTAGTCGTCGAGCAATGGCTGTATCCCGACATTCTAAAGAATTAGATTCCCCACCACTGCCCGTGCTGCTCACAAGATGTAAAGTTAACGAAGCAGCATCAGCAAAATGTGTACCATCTGTCGCCGTAACATTTAAAACACGTGTTTCTGTCCGTACGTCACCAAGATCACATGATAACACTAGTACACCGGTGCTAGAGTCTAAAGAAAAGCAATTATCTTCATTTCCACCAATTACACGATATGAAACTACATCCCCAGCATCAAAATCAATAGCTGATAGTGTAACAATTTCCGATCCGATGATTAATCGTCGTGATAAGTACCCAACGCAATCAACACGTTCGAATTGTGGACGATTATCATTAACATCTTCAAGTTTCACCGTAAGTCGCATTTCCGCTTGACGTCGATAAGGGGTCCCCCAATCACTAGCACGTATTTGTAATACATATTCTCTACGCATACTTTCATAATCAAGTAGCCGTGTAGTTCTCACGGCTCCTGAAAAATGATCTACATCAAAAGGAACTGGTTGTAGATTAGCAATACTATATGATATATATGCGTTCTCCCCGGAGTCTGCATCACGGGCTACTACTCGTGCTACAACTGCTCCAGTTGGGCCATTTTCAGGCAATGTTACATCTATTTGTTCTCGTTCAAATACAGGGTCGTTATCATTAGCATCAACTATAGCGATTTTTACCTTTGCAGAGGATTGTTTACGTGTTCCAGCGTTACCCTGGTCAATAGCAGATACTGTAAGTGTATATAAAGATTTTTCTTCAGCATTCAACGCCACTGCGGTATAAAGGACCCCGGTGTCTGGATTAACTATAAATTCTCCCCCTTCATTACCACCCACTATTTCAATGTACACTCTAGCATTCTTTCCCTCATCCCGATCACTCACTTTAAGTCGTATTACTGGAGTGTTTGGTGGTGCAGTTTCAGAAATACTTGCTTCGTAAATTTCACGGCTAAATATTGGAGTATTATCATTAGTATCCGTCAACATAACTGGTAATGTTAAATAGGAAGAACGGGGAGGTTTTCCCGCATCCATGGCACGTAATGTAAGGTTATACCCGTGCGGTGCGCTTTCTCGGTCAAGGAGAGCGTGTACTACTATATCATACTCTCCTAATTGAACTGAATTTCTTACACGAAAATGACCATCGGGATCGCCATCAACAATTTCGAGTCCAATAATGTGTCCATTTTCCCCTGAGTCACGATCTGTAACTTCAATAATTGCATATATTTCTGCCGTAGAGTTCTCAATCAATTCGGGTAAATGTCTAACTCTTAGCTCAGGAGCATGAAGGTTTGCTTGAATTACCCGAACTACTACGGAGGCACGAGCTGCTGGTGCACCATCACCTTTAGAAATCAAGGAGGCACGATCATGTGCCAATATAGTAATTACATAGCGAGAGCTCTCGGTTATTGATAAGGCACGGGTGACTGTGACTACTCCGCTAGTGGGATGTACCGCAAAGCGATCTGTTGCTTCCGCTAAACTGTAGTAGATCTCTCCATTTATACCTATATCAGCATCCTCGGCTGACACACGAACGATACTTGAATGTAATGGTGCATCTTCTGGCACTACTGCTTCGTATTCAGTTGGATAAAATAGTGGGCTAAGGTCGTTTTCGTCGGTGATCTCTACAGCTACTACTGTATCAGCCTCAAGTTGACGTCCGTTTGGAAGCTGTGCCGTCGCTTTAATTTCTAGTTTATAATTATCTTTTCTTTCTCTATTGAGAACATCGGAATGGCCAGTGCGAGTTCTTATAGAAAGGAAACAAAAATCACCAATGACACGTTCTTCTGCTTTAAAAAATTTATCTCGATCGCCATGTTTGATCCGGTAACGGATGCGTGTGTCGGGCGCCGGTAAACGTAGGCCCAGAGGATCAGCAGCAGGCGGTTGCACGGCGTAGCTTCGAGGCGGGCTGTTTTCGGGTATGCTCACGTTGTAGAGTGTATGTTCGAACTGCAGTCCCGGCTGGGCCGCGGCAGGTGGCCCGGGCCCGGCGCCGCGCACGCCGCACAGCACTGCCAGCACCAGCAGCGCGCGCGCGCTTTCCATCGCCACTCTTGTCTTCTGCAAGATATATATTTACTATAATTAACTTAAAAAAATTATAAATTAATCATAAATATTATATATTTGTAGTAGGTATTTAGGGAGTATATTAACGCTATAAATTAGAGGACTACATAAAACTTTGGACGTAAGTGTTTAATGCCTCCAGAATTTTGCGGAAAATGAAGACCGGTAGTGTCTTAATGGGAACGGAGTGTTGACTCTAGGTTCTCAGGCTCCCACTGCTTATTCTGCTATGTGTATGTGGATAGTGCGTGAAGCTAAAAATATATTTGTATTTCTATTTGCAGCTTCACGTTGTAAAACTTGTTAGGCCTATATAAACCGTCAACAATTTTAATTATTTTTTTTAGAAAGGGAGAAACGGAGTGTCTTAACACCGGGTTGTATCGGCGTGCCGTGCTGTGTGCGAGATACAGCGTGAAGCTGATGTTGATGAAATTTATAGATTTTGATTTTTTTTTTAAATATAATATGTAAAAATTATAATTATAATGTACCTCATGTGTAGGATGTGAAGGAGTAGTCGAGGGCGCTCACGCAGTGCACCTTGTTCCCCGCGTTCCCTCTAAACGTACAAAAAAAATCATATAATATTCGGTATTAAGACATACCTAGTATAAATTGTCTACTTTCCTGATTCATATTATAATTTGTTACTGAATGTAATATTACAAATATATATTTTTGTCTGTATATTTAAGCAATCCGAAGGGGAGATATCTATTATTACTAAAAAAATATATTTCTACTCCTTGGCCACTTACAAAACATTGCAACATACATATATCTAAATTCTTTGTTAAAATAAGATAAGTTAAGTTTAAGCTTAACTAACTTAATATAGCTTCACACAATATTATAAGATGCATAGAAATAAACTATTATAAATGAATAAATCTTAACGTATTGGTTAAACTTCAAAATCCCTCTTTGAGGTATACAATAACAAGAAATTTATTTAATAAGATTTTAGATTTTTGCGAGTATAAAATTATTTTAATTGAATCTCTTGAAATAGCGCATAATTGGCCAACGCTTGCAGATTTCGACGAAAAGTGGAGAGCGGAGTGTCTTAACACTAGGCGCTGCCCTGCTATTCGCGGTAAACAGCGCGATGCTAAAAAAAACCATACTGACTCAACACCAATTCAACAGTAACTATTAGGCTTACTCGACAAAGACGTAACTGAGACGAATGTAAAATACGCGTCTACATAAAAATATAAGTATTCAAGAGTAAAGTGAATACGATTGCGTAGTTCCAACAATGAGAGCGCGTCTCTCGTCCTGTCTGCACTCTCGTCTGAGATTGTATGGAAAGGAAGTCTTTTCAAAGCTGGTCCCTTTTTATTCGCGGGATTAACTGTAATGCGGGCACGTTAGTGCGGGGAGCCACGAGCAGGTAGCGCGTATTGTTATACCCGTTTGCTTGATTTCGGTTGTAAACTGCACTCTTCTTAGAAGATATATATTTTTTTTAATAAAACAATATAATAGTTTTGCTTATTTAAGATTTAAATAAAAGAAAAAATAAGAGGCCAGTCGTGGAGCAGCGGCACGAAGTGTGACTGTAAGACCGACTGGTTGTGGGTTCGATCCCCACT
>DWAN01000392.1:0-24701 GCA_018230445.1 Heliconius hewitsoni | reverse complement strand
TATATATATATATATATATATATATATATATATATATATATATATATATTGAGTACAAACAAATGTATGAAATTTGTCAATATGGTGACGACAGCCGTAAATTTCTTTATCTTTCACGTGTACTAATTGAAAATCGATTATAACATTTTTCCAAACATTTACGGATATGTTTGGACCTACCTTAAAAAAAATAATAATAATTGTTTGAGCATAATTACTTAAACAGATTATTATTCTGATGATGATTTTTATGTAGAAATAGTTTACAACGTCAGTAAGTTACTGTAAACGCAACAGGTTGTGGATTCGATTCGCACTCAAATCACAAATGAAACAATTAATATTTTCCTAACCTCTCTTTAATCCCAAAAGCACGGCGAGATGCGCCACTCAACATGCCTTGCCAATTCCTTCAGATTTCGACGGAAAATAGGGAGAAGTTCCCAGGTTCCTTCAACCTATTCTGCTATGTGAATATACAAGTTAAGCGTCAAGCTAAAAAAAAGTTAATAACATCAGCAATAGGCAAGACGCCTAACAAATTTGGTTGTTGGAATAGACATATTAATTGATTGTAAAAATCTATCCTTGGATCCGTGTGACCAGCGTCTCTATAAAAACGTTATTGTTTTGATAAAAAATGACATGCCATAGAGGAATCTGATAATAAGCGTGGGCGGGGATGTAACAAAAGAGAAATTGGTTAACACCACACAACACAATACGGGCTAGAGTTTTGATTCGGGTGTAAAATTAAATTTTCTAACAACCGTCTATTGTTTGTTTATTTATCATTTTTTTTTTATATTTGGCCTGTTTGATGTTTATTTGTTTATTTATAAGAAACGGCACTCCTAGCTGCCAATTAAATTATAACGATCTAAATATTTATTATGTTGGAAGGACTAGGAAATTATTTTATAATAAAAATATATAAATTCATGTACATTAAAGAATTCGTTTGAAATATCGATATTTATCGAATTATTCCTTGACATTAATCAAGAATTGTAGTTGCGTATCTCAGCCTTCCTTGCGTGGTTCAGTGAAGGCTTTTAGGAAGTTTATCTTGCTAATGATGTTTAACGACGTAGCTCCACTCCGCGTTATCACAGGCTGTCGCCTACGGTAGCCAGTGCATATTTATTGAGTCGATTTTAAAAATTCAGCTCTATATCCTGCAAATTAAGATTTATTTTAAATATAACGTTGAAAGATAGCGAAATAGTGGTAGCATTTTCTCGTCGGCTGTCCCTTTGTCGCCTTTCATATCTCAATAGTAAATTAATTGACGGATTGTGGTAGCCGTATTGATTGCTTAGCTTTCTGTGGGACACAGAAACTCTTTTGTCACTTATTTTATCAAAAAGATCTCATCTTATTTAAGTGAGATACAAGAAACCATTATATAAACAAAGCAAAATCCATTTTTAATCTTACAGTATAATTTTTACTAAAACATTAAACTACAACTGCCATAAAAATTACATATCCAACTGAAACGATATATTCATTTACTCACCCATCAAACGTATAAGCGGAGAGTGCTCTAATTGAGCGGAATATATACTCGGCAGTTATACCAATTGAATATTTCGGGCACAGAGAACAAAGGCCGGCAACACGGCTGTCGGCTGCATTAACGCCCTACCACAATAAATCCCTGTGGTCCGTCGCCACGGGGCTAATTACTCTGGATATCGGGTGATATACTGTCTACTTAAGGCCCGTGATGTATGACTGGAGTCAAAGGATTGGACGCCGCACGCCCGCGGCACGGATCCGATGCAACGATTATAATTATGCGTGTTTAGGATAACTATCGACGATCGGTAACCTACCAGCGTCCACGGAAGCACAAGTAAATCTGATATACTTTCTAAAACATATGGCTAAGCTTATTTCTATATAGAATAAATGAATGAAAACAATAAATTAAAATAAATTATATTTCCATTTCTTAGCTCTGGTGTCGCACTCAACACGCAATGCCTCCAGAATTCGGCTGAAAGTGAGGAACGGAGTGTCTTAACACTAGGTTCCCTCTGCCTACCCTGATGTCTGCGGGATACAGCGTGAAGCTGATTTTTTTAAAATTAAAATAAACTAAAACCTTGAACGGTTTCCAAAGAGGCGCGGGTTGAAATCCCGCTACGTTCAAATTTTAATAAGTATTTTTCATTCCTAAGTGTAGAATAACGCTTAAAAAATGTAACAAAAATAAACAAAAATTCCCATAATTCGTGGAACTATCAAATAAATAAACGTTTATTTACTAAAGGACAAATATTTTCAAAATAATTATAGAAATATCGAAATAAATATATCACCAAATATGATCTCTAAGAAAATATAACAATAGAGTTGATAAGATCAAAACTCGAGCTTCACTAGACAAATTGCACCCATTCAAAACCAAACTTGTTTACAAAACATGTCATTCTGTGGGAATTACTTTTAATGGTGTTCTGTACTGTGAAATTGATTCTAAGATTTTCTTTGAAAATAGTGTAAAAGATTACTCGGTGGCAGAATCATATCTTGTATCTCGATATCTATAAACACAAACGCCTTTCAAAATTTGAAAATAAAAACTTATAAAAACCCTTTTTTTGATAAGCGAAAAAAAATTCAAACTTAAATAAGTTTATGTCATAATTTATTATAATGATTGATATCATCGTTATATTTATTGATAATGTTTCTGATTTGGCCTGCAAAGACTTTTCTGTTCTAACTCTTCTAATACATGATTTTGATTTCTTGAATCGCTGTTTTTGTAAAAAAAGCATTAAAATCAGTTGCGTAGTTTAAAAAATCTAAAGGAACATCGGTGGGAAGCGCTTTGTTTTATATTTTCCAAAGATATTAAAGTAATAACAGTACAGATACCACACTAAAATCGTCATTCAATTTAATAAACAAAAAAACTCGATCAGCTACTATAACATGAAAAGAAATATAAAATTCTAATAAATATAATATTTTATAAGAATACGTTAAATTATATTAAAAATATACGATTTATAAAATATGTCAAATCGAAAAATTATTTTAACGTTGTTTTTCTTTCTTCCTCCAATCTAAACCTATAATAATGGATTCTTATTTGTAAGTGTAATACCCATTTCGAGCAGATGTCAAAGGATTGCGGGCAAGGTGTCCCGCTCAGGTGTTCGGGCACAAGCCAAAAAATTGTATTGATTGTATAGATGAGAGCTCAAATATACTTTCTTATTTATTTAACGTTGCGAAAATATGTTCATTATAGAATATTAGTAAGAGTATTTAAGTTTTAGAAATTAACGGTTGTAAGTTCGATCCCCACTCGACGTAATTAAATATTTAATATTTTCATTTGTTAGCTCTGGTGTCAAGGCAAAAGCGCGGCGTTGAGTACCGCCACTCAACACGCAATGACTTCAGAATATGGAGGAAAATGGCCAGCTCAACACTAGATCACTTCCTACACTGCTACATACGGGACACAGCGTTTAGCGAAAAAAAAATATAATTTATATATAGTTATAGGTATACCTCGTACACGATAATTGGAAAGTGGAGTGCTAAATTAATTCTCAAAAAAACAACCACATTATAGCTTATCATTATTTTAATATATTGTACCCTTTTCTTAGAATATCTACTCAAATAAATTATATAACCCGTTGACCCGTTTTTACACCAGGCATTTCCGTTCGTACGTACAGCTTTCATCTATCCTCGTGCCACTTGAAAGGTGCCGACGAAATCTGCCAATCAATGTATCTTCAAATTCTAAACCAGCTGGTGGATGGTCAAATAAGCTGTGACATTTTGCGCAAAAACTTTCTTTTTGTACCCTTTCCATTTGTGCAATACGTACGCTACGTACACCAGGTGATAAATCAATTCTATTTTCAATAATTCAATAATTCTATTCATCGTTTGACTGGTACTTAAATGATAATATTAATATATATTTTTTTGTATTATTACTGTGTGTAATATTTTTAATATTTCCACCTTTTATGGGATATTTGAGATTTTAAATCGGTTAGATCGTTGTTTAAAACAAAACATAGGTATATAATCAAATTCTTTCTTATATTTCATTTACAGTATAAATAAAATTACGATAAAGCAATAAATTATTCTAATATTTTAATATTAATATATCAATATACGTATGCAAAGCCGTTCTAAGCGTACTAAAATCAACACTTAGCTAAGTTTATAGCATCATCGCCCGTTAGACGTCCACATAAAGATTTAAATATTTATTTAGAATTTATACCTTCCTGATATTACGTAAAATTTAAATGATAATAAAAGGAACGTAAAGCAAACAAGTGGCGGAGTTTAAATATTTTACGGCGGACATTTACACTAGTGTTAACGAGAGTCACCTCAATAAATGTTTTGTGGACGAGCATAAATCTTCTCCAGTAGATTCAAAACGAGACACTACAATAAGGCCACATAAAATGTGTGATAACATTAAGATGCTATGAGCTATGTAATAAAAAATGTATGAAAAACTCATTTTTAAATGAGAGCCAGAATGAGAGAGCCATTCCTCATCCAAATCACAATGGTTTTTTTTTGTGTTGACACCCCGTTGTCCATTTTCCGCTCAATTTTCGAGATATTACGTGTTTTGTGGCGGAACACTACGCCGCGCTTTTTCTTGTTACCAGAGTGAGAAAACGAAAATATTAAATAAATATTTTTCACGGGGTGGTGGGAGTCGAACCCACACTCGTCGCATTTACAGTCACATGTGCTACGACGACTATAATAATCATAATATACATATAATATATAGCTTTTTGTGATCTTTTTTATGTTGCATTGCAAATCTTTTAAAATCTTGCGGTCACTATCCTAATGTCATTTCCGTGTTTGGGATATGGCAATTCCCTTATCATTATCACAAGGAACGAAGAATAGATATAGAAGGAAACTACTACTGATAGAGTTGCATTTATAAGCAGTCATGCTTAGTATGTGTAGGTTCAAATCCTACTCACGGATGTAGTAATAAATAAATATTTGTGTTTTACAATTTAAATTTCCTATTCTCCAATACGCACATTAATCACCAAATAAAACAACATTTCAACTAAACTACCTTTGATAATCAAGAAAAATATTACAAATAGTAATTTAATTAAGTAGTAATATAATTAACAAAAAATCTTTATCTAAATGCATTCAACATGCATTAATTCCTTCTAAATAAAAATATGTTAAGGGGTTTATAAGCACCTATTTAAAAATTTAAAATTTTAACGGTTTCAAAGTGTAAAAATTGCGATAAAAGCTAGGTATCGTCTCAACTTAAGTGGCCGATAAGGTCCGTGAGGAAGAAAAGTTGTTTTTTTAATTAACACATAAAGGCAAGATATCTTAATCTCCTCGGCGCCAATTCCTGTGAGAGCTTACCCCTTGATAAAAGTCGCGACGGCTTTATCAAACATAACCGTAGGGCATTCCTATGGAGCAGGATATGTTTAATGCAAAAAAACGTCGGTTTCTTTTTAATTATAGATTTTTAATTTTATAGTCTTAAATAGACCACCCCTGTGAACCGTTATTTCGTAAATACACTAAGGTAATATAAATATGGAAATAATACTACTATGATTGACATCATCAGATATTCAAATCAAATCAAACAAAATCAGCTTCACGCTGTATCCCGCACACAGCAGAGTAGGCAAAGTGAACGTAGTGCTAAGACACTACGTTCCCCAGTTTCCGCCGATTTCTGGAGGCATTGCGTGTTGAGTGGCGGAACTCAACGCCGCGCTTTGCCTAAACATCAGAGCGAAGAAACGGAAGTATACTCATAAATTTAAATTAATATTGCATTTACTCGAGTGGGGATCGAACCCACAACCAATCTCTCATATAGACTGGCTATATATAAATATTGCTATTTACATTTAATTTTTTGTTACGTTTTCCATACTTAGAAAATTAAGAACACGATACCGAGTAGCCAATTATAAGAGACTGCGAGGATGACAAAAACAAAAGCGGTTTTTGGACTTACCGATAGGACGGATTTCCATCGAGTAGAAATTATAACCACTTCGGTCGTGGATTTTCCCACTGCGCTGTAATGGTGTTTTAGAAGCCATATATTTTTTATTTAATTATTACTTGACGTCACTTCGTTACGCTATTAATAAATTTAAAAATACCATAAAATCACATCGGTAATAGATCTTTTAACTATCATAAAAAATATTGTGGTAATTACTAATCCATTTTGACATAATTTTACGTTTATTATTTTAATTTGTATTTACTATGATATTATAATAAATTTATTAAATATAAAATAATTTTAAAAATATAAATTATAAAATTATAGAATATATTTTTTTCATACAATTTATGCATATATTTCCCAAATTTGCCCATATTTTTATTTTTAATCTTACAATAATCACGCTATAGTTACGTTAAAATAATTATGAAAAATGTAAAAAAAATACCTTGTATAGATTAAACCTGTATAATAAGATGGTGCAACGTGGGAATTCGTTCTGGCGATCGCTGCACAGCTCGCAATAAATCACGAAGGAGATTTATACTACTGGTAAATTATGTATGATTGTAAGTATATTATGATTATGTGAAAATAATAATCGTTATATTGTCATGATTATTATTTTCATTATAATTAATTAAGCTAAAAAATAAATTACATTTGAAATTGATATATAGATTAGGAGGATGAATGTGAAAAATTTATTTTTTTTAGCCTATATCATATCTTAGGTTACTCTGAGAGATATTCTGATTCCGGTTTAGTGACGAAACTCAACGCTGCGCCTTGTATTGTCAAAGAGAAGAATAAAAATATAATAAGTACCTATAATTATTACCTCGAGTGGAGATCAAACCTTTAATATCGCGTTTACACCGATACTGTCCCAGAGCGCCAAAAGGTGTTTAAGTGTGCGTGTCTGTTAAAAACTCTGTATAAGCGCGACGTTCTCAATAAAATCAACTTTTTTTGCTAGTTTCACATTGTAACCTGCACACATCGAGGTATGCAGTGTTAAGACAATCCGTTCTCTAATTTCCGCTGAATTCTGGAGGCATTGCGTGTTGAGTAGCGGAACTCATCGCCGCCCTTTTGCCTCGACACCAAAACGAATAATAAATATTTAATTTCCTCGAGTGGAAATCAAATCCATAACCTGTCGAGTTCACAGTTACACGCTTATGCCACTGTACATTTATAGGTATTTATAGAAATAACATCAAAGGTAACTTTGCAATAACGTTGTATTAAAATTGATCATACAAACGTATCGTCCATTTCACGTGTGAAGTGGAGTGGCTTAATGCTAGGATCACTCTGCTTACTCGGCTTCTTTCTTAAATATATATTTTTTTTAAAAATCCCTTAAAATATTTTATACTAATCATAAATTAAATATTATTCCAATTATCGTAATAGAATAAGAAAAGCAAGTAAAAATTAAAGAGTCGGTGGCCCCGGCACGGAGGGCCACTATTTGATCCATATTTAAATATTTTTTGCTAAAAGTTCTTTATCAGAAATCTTCACTATCTTACAGATTTTGTTCTTATGATTTATCTTAAAAATCCTTCTAATCTGTGTTCAAAACTCTTGCTAAATTTGCATCTTATTAAGTATCTATATTAGAATTTCATATTTTGTTATACACCGTATCAAATATCGTAGATCGTTTATCGTAGATGAAAGCAAATTAAACATATTTACTACTATCATAAATTTTTTTAGATATTTTTGTTTATTTCATAAGTATTTGTAAAATTGATGATGCCACTTGGTTAAGCAAAATACCATGATTTAATTTTTATAGCTCTTGTATGTATCTCGCTTATGGCAGGCAGAGGGAACCTAGTGTTAACACACTCCGTTTACTACTTTTTACAGTTAACTAAAATTTCTTAATTTTTTTATCTTCTAAAATGTTTAGAGGCAATGCGCGTTGAGCGGAGTTGGCGGAACTCAAAGCTAGGTGGTGCCAGAGCAAAGAAATGAAAATATGAATAAATAATATTTCATATATCAAATAATATTTCCACCGAGTTGGAATCGAACTTACAACCGTCGCGTTACAGTCACACCTTTGTGCCTCTGCACCACGAGCGCCTCGAGGCATTTAATTTATTGATTGGAAAGTATATAGATACTCATTTCAGTAATCAACATACAACTAAAACTAAAGTATTACATAATGCATTTAACTGTGTACATACACTCGTATTTAAACACAACACTCAACAATAGTTTCTTTCTCTCAACCACAGATCATGCATTACACGTGACCTGTAAGATGATCGAATAACCTTTTATATACATAGGAGAAAAAATATTATATTTGTAACTAATTCAGTTTAAAAAAATCACAATCACTCATCAGATACTTTTTTCTTTAGCTCTTCTATAGCTTTCCAAAAAAAATATCGTAGATTTTCATTACAATGACACAACAACAAACAAAACTTTTAATTATATCAAACAAGATATTTATTAAAACTGAAAAATAAATTAAAATTTCTCAAACATTTCCATCTTTAACGCTGTAAGTATTGACCTCATGCCTTCGGCTACCACTAACCGCCCAGGAAGCGCAACTCAACGCGCGAATAAGAAATAAATTCCCTGGCAAGCGTAACAAAGGTGAAGCAAAAGGAAGCATTTTACCCTTGGGCGTTTTTTCAACTACAATAATATTACCTTGTGTTTTGAAAAATCGAAACACAAGTATCGCTTTCAAAATAACTACGTTTGAGTGTACATCACTAATATTACTGATAACTTAGTATTTACGTATTTAGTTGTAGGTCAATTGAAGATTTTTAGGAATTGTTAAGACACTCCGTTCTCCTCCAAGTTTCGTTTACCGTTAAGGGCTCTATCCTATTTTTTTTTAACTTTCCGTTTCGGTTATAGACCACCAATTTAATCAAATAATTATTATAGTATATATGTAAAAGTTAATAAAGTTACACAATTAATAACAAATAAATAAAAATATGTAGCAAAAAATAGACAACATACTTAAACATTTCCAGTTTTTGAAATATCTGTTTAATATAACATATTTTCATGATTTTTTTAACTGCAGTTTATTTGAAATCCCGTTTACATATAATCCCAATTAACGAAACTGGTTAACCAATAAATCAGTGTAGACTGGACTGGCCGATGTGTAGTGACATTGGTTTAGGTGGAAGCAATTTGTCTTACATCGAAAGATAGGATCAAAACATTCCTTCACACCTTTATTGACCCTTAGTCTAGCTCTAAAAAAAAAATGTTGTCGAAACAAATAAATTTAGAAGCTCATACCTGAAAAATACTTGTAATTTTTTACTTGTTCTTCAAAATAACAACAAAATGCATTAACTTGACACACTAAACTGAAATTTTGCAATATCGAATATGTTTATATTTCATTTAATAGTAAACCACCTGTTTATTATATTTTATGTGAAACTAGAGAAATTGTTATAAACTAAGAAATTGACTATAAAGATTCTGTAAATCACTAACTTTCTTTTACCATTTTGTGTAAAAATAAATCTTTTTTTTACCATTATATTACCTGTTACAGAAAGAGAGTATATTGTTATTGAAATAGAAAGATTTATATAAAATATTTTAGAACACGATAAATGATCAATTTATAGCAACTTGTTAGGACACTAACTCTAAAAGTGTTATTCAAACAGAGATAAAGAACCCGATAAGAAGTTAACCAAACATCGTCAATACAATACGACGACATACTTTTTCATGTTCATTCAGCTTTTGTACACGAGGTGTTAAATTGTTCTCGAGATAAAATCTTCGCTACAATAAGAAGCTCTTACTGTACTTTTTATTTATTTTTTTACTTTAATACTACAGCTGGGAACAAATTGTGCATTTAAATATGAAAACATTTATGATAAATTAAAAAAACGCCTTGTTTTTCAATTGCATTTTAATTATAGCCTGTGGTTTCTTAAGTTACTGAGGTTATAAGTTAAACGTAAATTATTCTTGAAATTGCTTCGTGGTGTATGACTGAAAAGGACATGTATTTGGGACTCTCCCAGCTGCTGTTCCGCCCACCTCAAGTGGAACACGGTGAAAGTCAGAAACCCATGTGACGAATCAGTCACAACGGGGCATTTTGTAAATCATGGAAACATAACTTATTTTCAGTATAAATATGAGTTCCTATATGGGATCTAAATATATAACTGTGACGTACAGATGTTACTGATAATATACATATTGGACATACACCCAAATATGTACATGGAGAAAGCATCATGCTTAACATCAAACACACTTCATGTTAAAAATTACACATTTTGTCCAGAGAAAAAAATAATAAAATAAAACATAATCATTATCCCAACAATAAAAAATAATATGAATATTACCAAAATGACGGTATATTTAACATTTTTTTGGTACACACGACAAATAAAACTTTGTTATGAACGCTGCTCCTTTCCCGTTTACTAACGCCCGCGGTCACAAACTAATAAGTACTTGAACACACAAGAAATCGCTTCCAATATTTCTACACGATGGTTACCGAAATTGGTACATTGACGTTAATGATTGAGCCAGCGCCCACTGACCCGGTCGCAATAATCATTTTCAATTATAATAAACATCATTACAATCAAGTAGCAAAAGAAGCAACCGTCATCAAGACGGTAGCATACAGTATTCTATTATACATTTGACAAACAGTATTCAACAGTATACATAGTAGCATTAGGAAGTGCAGATATAATATTTTCATTTCCTGTTTGGCAAGCAAGTAGATTTTTGGAGAGTAGTTTTTGCATTGTTCGCACACATCCGTGGGAGCGGCTACCTGGCCCCCGCGGCGTAATTTCTTATAAATCGACATCGAGTGAGATATTCAGAGACGCGGCTCTTTTCCCGCTGCGGGAGTGCGGGCTGTCGGGAGTGGGGAGCGGGCCCGGCGGCGCACAACAATGACGCACAATAGTGCACTGATCTAGATTAGTGACGCGCATTGTGTCGCCAAAGGGTTACCTTTGTGCGCCACACAAACCATGCGACCACGCATAATGCGAATAACCCGCAAACATCTCGATACAGAATTCGCACGGATTCTATGAATTTCTAAAGAAAATAAATATAACTTCTGACAGCGCACCACGCATCGATGCTATCTTTATTTGTCATTTGTAAACTCTAAATACAGATATGAAATAACAATAACCTTTCGATTGTGTTGTATTTTATATTTTCAATAGAAATATTGTTACAATTCTTTGAATAATTTTTTTTACCATCCTTTCCTGAGGCGCTGCGATACTAATAATTAATTTTCATTTGGAGCACAACCAATAATCATACTTTTAACTTAATTAGGGGATATGACGTGATGCTGTAATGAATAAAATGAAATTCTAAAATTTGAAATATTCTAATAGTTTCTAATGACTTGACAAGACAACCGACAATTAAGCAGTTTTGATGAGGTTACGAGATGTTATAATTATTATTTATGTGGAAAGCTTAAAGGGCTAATATTTTTTGTGTATTTTGAATATGAAATTATTTTTTTCTCTCTCATGAACGTGCTGTGTCACGGTAACATGATAAAAAAATTAAAAAACTATATAAAAAGACATCGCTGTCCGCTTAAATCCACTAAAAGAGTAGTCAAAATATTTTATGGATGTGAATGTTAACACTTTTGTCGTTCCAGATCACCCACATGAAACACAAAGGACACCGATGTAAATCTTTTGCTTTAATACGCCGCTAAAATTGTTGGGTGTCATTCACATAAAATATAGATATTAAAGGAAAGATATTATATATGCCATAAATTTATTTGACTGCTTTATTCAGGCTTACACAAAATTTGAAATTTTGTCGTGCATATGACAAAAATTAAAATCTCAGATCGTTTTTATATGCCACCTGACCGCTGTCATGGTTAATTGTTATACGTAAGCTAAAAAAGGGATGGTTTAGGTGCCGTTTCTGAGCACCCATTAGGGGACAAAAATTGGGGCGATTTGTCTTACAAGTTTATATTCTGTCCTTATTTTTTCGCATTCAATAGCAACACCTTCCGTTTTTTTTAACGAGTATAATGCATTAAATGTTGTGGTCATTAGATCAATCCGTGGTTTTATTGGAGTTTAGAAGATATATGTAAGTCATTAATACACACAAATAGTACCCTAAATCAATGGATCATTTATCACGTATACGACGGTATTTTTTGATGAAGTTTATTGATTGGGAGGATTTATTGATGAGGTCTAGAGTCATCCCGAAAGCAATGATGGTGACCATTTTTAGACGTAAGATTAGGCTTCACCCAACACTTTCTATTGTTTTACAAAATTGTAAAAGTCTAGCGAGCATTATTGTGTAGTTTATATCTAATAAGATAATGTGATTCAATTAAAAATCCATTCTCGCTTTGGGTGGTAAAACATTTAGATAACGTTATCATTAATTGATTTTTTGAATAATTTAGGATCCAGAATAGAATCAACGAGGTGATAATTTAAAATAAAAAGTTAAAACAGTTTAAATAAAGTTACTTAACTTTATCGAAACAGTACGAGGAGCAATGACGAGCAAAAAACTAGCGGAAGAGGATGGGACCTTCCAATATTAGTTTTATATCTGTCAGAAAAAACCTGACACTCGAGAGCGATTGTCGATCGGAATAAGAATAATGGGGTCTTTAAAAATTGAGAATTATTTACGAACCCTTTCTATAGTAGAGCACCTGATGCGGAGGCCTTTCGCGTGAGACGTGGGAAACTTTACTTCACTTTACTATTATCACGTTTTAGCTTCATACGTGCAATTTTGGGACCGGTCGTGGCGCAGGGACATAAACGTGTGACTGTAATCGCGACAGGTTGTGGGTTCGATTCCTATTCGAGTAAATGGAATATTTTATATTTTCATTTGTTTACTCTGTTTTCAAAGCCAAGCGCAGCGTTGAGTTCCGCCACTCAATGCGCAATGTTTTCAGAATTTGGTGAATAGTGGACGTTTTGTCTTAATACTAGGCTTCCTCTGCCCTACTACAAGCACGATATAACGTAAAGTTAAAAAACATACTATTTTTAGTTTTTTTTATTATTTAGCATTGAGAATAAAAACATATAATTAAGACATTTTTTTCATTTCCAACGTTCCTTTGGTTGTTAAGCATATTTATATAAATATATTTTTATTAAAAACAAAGCAAAATGACATGATGCTATGCGTCCATAGAAATGTACAGTGCAAGTTCAAAACCTGTCATTAGACAGTCACGTCCTGAATATCACTGAGTGTGAACAAATACATTTCTGCCCAAACCAATACATTGTATATCCAACGACGTAAAGTTCATTTTTAATTGATCTCCCTTCTCGTTGGTATCGCAAACCCGCATTGTCGCTAACTGACATGCGCCGACGCACATCTTGATAATATTATCATTACACTTGACTCGTTTTGTTACATAAGTCACTTAAAGTTCACGATGGTATTAAGGAACGGTAAAGCCATTTTATTTTAAAAGAGTACTTTTATAAGGCACAAGTGAAATTAATGAGCTTCTCCCATTGGGGAGTCAGCGGCATTGGCCGCTGACGTGAGTGAGGTGAGAGGAGAATCTATTGGAGGACCCTACAAAGTGATTTTTGATTCAAATTCTAAGGCCTAAGGCTTATATTAAATAATCATTTTAACCAGTCCAGCATGCCTAAAATAGACCAAAAGGAAGAACAACTAAACTTTACTGTCTACTTCGCAAAATACACCAACTATACTACTGAGCTATTAATGACACGAGTTTGTACATTTTTTTTAAACAAATTTTAAACTTTTACAAATTGAATCAGCTTCACGCTGTATTCCGCACACAGTAGGGTAGGCAGAAGGAACCTAGTGTTAAGACACCGTTCCCTATTTTTCGCCGAATCTTTCTCTCTTCTTAGAGTTCTTCCAGAACATCCAGATTTCGGGGGTTGACTGGCGGAGCTCAACGTCAAATTTTGCCTCTACAACAGAGCAAAAAAACAGAAATATAAATTTAAATAAATACTTAATTTCTTCAAATGGGGATCGAACCCACAACCAGTCGCTTTTACAGTCACACTTTGTGCCCCTGCGCAACGGCTGGCTTCTGTGACCTATAATATAACGAGCAATGAAAAGTTAAGATATGCTGAACCACATTAAGCAAAATCCTCATCTAACAGAACATCGAAACGTATATTTATTCATGATTTAAAATAATTATTTTGTCACCTATATAAGTGCCTAATGTCACGGAAGCTGTATCGTTTCATAATTTGATCGCTGTCATAACAACGGATACAGGCCATTTAAGCTTATTTCACCTAATTGAATCCTAGAGTATTAAGCCTCTCCCATATATAATCTCCTTTATGGGAATCACGCCGACGTCTTAAGGATCTTGCACTCGACTGTCTCTTAGGGTATTATGTTTTTTATCTAATAAATCAAGATGGAAATTTAAGTGATTTGTGTATGACGATTTAATTTTTGTATTAAGCTTCATGTGGGAAGACATTGAAATTAACATTAAAAACTCTTATTTTTCAGCTACACGCTGTATCCTGCGCGCTTTGGAAGGGTAGGTAGAGGGAACCTAGCGTAAAGACACTCCGTTCCTCACTTTGTGAGGCATTTTCGAGGCATTATGTATTGAGTGACGGAACTCGATACCGCGAATGCGAAAACGTTAGTACGAAGGCGACAAAAATTAAAGTATTAAGAATAATAATTCATTTTCCCGAGTAGGAATTAAACCCCGTCGCGTTTACACGCTGTTGCTCTGCGCAACGATGGCTTCAACTTTTAGAACATTAAAAACTTAGAGTTAAAATGAAAATATTATTTGAAGTGGAAAGATAAGAATATTGTCAACTTAGATAGTTATCCTTACAATGTTTCGTGATAAATGGCGGCGCCGCCTCGTTCTGTACGCAAATGGCAGAATACAAGAACGTCTACTATGAATTTAACTGCAAATTATTTATTATCTCTTTAATTTTTTTTTATTTTAATATGTTTTCATAACTTGAAGTCGTAATTTCGCAGCAATTTATATTTGAATATCTTCGTATATAGATAGATATGTATAATATAGCTGTACCTATTTATATATTTTTTTAAATAATCTTTTTACATAAACAAAAAAAAAGTAAAGTTTCAGCCAATTCAATAAAATTGCATGACAATTTTGTTGCACAAAATTCTTGACATGGTATGATTTTTTTATTTATAAATCGATTGAAATAAAACAAAGCCGATTCTGAGATTACCGTGCACAAATAGACAAAAATTGCAAAAACCATTGGTTTTGATGCCATTACGCTATTATATAATTTTATTTCTTATATATTTTTCATATATCAATACGATTTTATTATAATCATACGTGATTGCTGTACCTCACACACACAAACACATTATCGGCTTCTTTATACAGGTAAAGATAAAAACTATTTGAAGTATCTATCAGCTTAATACCAAGTACTTAATTGAAAAAGCATAAAATATTTTTAATTTCACAGTTTGCTCGAGCTTTACAAAACCACAACCGTCTTTAGAAATTGTAAAAATGTAACCGCAAGTAACAAAATAGACGAGCGTGTGCAAAAAAGTCCTTAAAGTGTTACTTATTTGACGTTGTTCGTGCGGAAGCGATTCTCAAATTGCACATTGCATCGGAAGGTATCTTCCGATTACACAATTTTAAGTTTTTTTCGGGTTCCCTTTTTACTTTTTACTATAAATATGAAATACATTTAATTTTCTTAAATATTTCATAGTTCACAAATCGTATCGCATATCTATATTCATTGATAATATAAACTGTAATACAATACTTTATGAAGTGCGGTCAAGTGGCCACGTTTACTGTAAGATCTCTAATTATAATCGATAATTGAATTTTGCAAGAGCTTCCAGTCACGGGCAGATGTGTAACACTTTTTTTAGATAATATAATTCGACGTTCTAAGTAACAGAACAATGATTCAAGTTTGAGTAAAAAAAATAAATTAAAAAGTAGTATCTACTATATAACTTTTTAATTTAAATAAAACTATTTGTTTAACTTAATTCTTGTTACGAATTTTATCTTTTAAACCATTTTGGAGACACTGTTTTCGGTAATGTACTTTTTGAGTATATAGGATCTAAAGCATATTTGAAATATTTTAAAATAATAACATAATCACAAAGTAATCGGCTAATTGAAAGCCATCGTAGCGCAGTGACATAAACGCGTGTGATTGCAAACGCGATGGTTGTGGATTCAAACTCCACTCAACAAAACACTCAATGCCCGGATAATTCAAATACTGAGGAACGTAGTGTCTCGACTCTATATCTACACAGATAGTACAGCTACGTACTATATGAAAAAAATACACAAAGCAAAGCCATAACACATAAATAATGCACATACATAAAACTATAACATAATTTAAATTCAATGAACCTCTCCGCTCTTGACCTTACGCAATATCACACGCGGATCCCGGGGCGGTGGCGGAGGATGTTGGTATCCGACAATTATTTATGTAGCGCGTTTATATCTTACTCTGACTGTTTTTGTACTTGAGTAAATGTTATATGATTTATTTTTTACGTTTAATATTATATCGAGGCCAGTCGTGGCGCAGCGGCACAAAGTGTGACTGTAAAACCAACTGGTTGTGGGTTCGATTCCCACTCGAAGAGATGAAATATTTATTTAAAATTATATTCCTATTTCTTCGCTCTGATGTCAAGACAAAGCGCGGAGTTGAGTTCTGCCACTCAACACGCAATGCCTCCAGAAATCGACAGAAAGTGGGGAACGGAATGTCTCAACACTAGGTTCCCTCTGCCTATCCTGCTACGTGCGGGATACAGCGTGAAGCTTTAAAGATATATGTCGAGGCCATTCGTGGCGCAGGGGCACAAGGGAGTGACTGTAATACCAAAGGTAATGGGTGCGATTCCCATTAGATATTTAGAGAATAAAATGTTTAATGTTTTCATTTTTTCGCTCTGGTAAAGAGGCAAAACGCGAGGCTGAGATCCGCGACTCAATTCACTATGCCTCCTGAATTCAGCGGAAAGTGACAAACAGAAGTTTCTTAATCGGAACGAATAACACTAGGTTCCCAGGCAACCTCTTATGTGCGCGTATGCGTATATAGCGTGAAACTAAAAAAAATAATTCATTTCATATAATTCGTAAAACAAAGCGAGGTATATAGTAGGGCCACTCAACCAACAATGACTCGAATTCTAGTGGAGAGTGAATAACAGATTGACTTGGCAATGGGATCTCTCGGTTTACTCTATTATAGAGAAAAAGTGTAAAGTTCTTAAATTATAAATAATATTACCTGTTCTTACCTATATAACTTATAAAAACGAAAATCAACAATAATGTACTCTTAATCTAAGAATCTATTAAATAAACATATTATAAAAAACCGAAAATCTTTTGGAAATTATATAAAATGATCATACTATAAATCATGTAAGGAGACGAGGCGGAGGCCATAAAGCATTTGCATAAACGACAGTGCTTGTCTCTGGTTGTCATTTAATTATATTTATACGGAACTACCTGGGACGTATCAATTTCGAATCTTAGAATTATATTTGTTTAAATATTTTTTTATATACATATTCTTTCTTATATTAGACAGATAATGGCGAACGGAGTGTTTTAACACTAGGTTGCCTCTGCTAACCCTACGGTGTGCGGGATACGCACGGAGTGACGCAAAAAACAAATTAAAATTCGAATTTCAGTAATAACAAGACTGCTTAGTCAAAAGTACGGGTTCACTTCCAGTTCTTGTTATAAAGACAGAAGAGTAACAAAAAAAAACAGGATTATCGTTTTGAATATATTTCAATAAAAACTGCGAAGAATAAGAAGTTATACATTATACAATGAATAACAATACATTTATATAATATTAAGATGTTTTTTCACGTCAATTAATCTTATTTTCTTAATTATAGACATAATAAACAAAGACTAGTCGTGGCGCAGAGGCACAAGCGCGTGACTTGCGCGTGACTGGAGGAAATGGAATATTTAATATTTTCATTTCTTCGTTCTAGTGTCGAGGCAAAGCGCAGCGTTGAGTTCCGCCACACAGACACGTAATGCCTCCAAAATTCGGCAAAAATAGGACACTTAGTGTCTTTAATAACAGGTTCCCTCTGGCTACTCTGTTGAGTACGGGATACAGAGTGAAGCTAAAAAAAAAATTGTAATACAATTTTAAACCGTTGCTTCAAAAAAAAGCCTTCGTTATTAAAATTAATGCTCAAAAATAATTACAAATGAATCAGTCTATTGAACAGCTTTAAGCACGTCGTATTACAACAATAGCATTAAGGTACCGGTGAAGTGAAATTCACAAATACAATGAACAACAATAAAAATTAGATTGTATCGTTTTAAAACAGTGAGTAGTTCATCACATTAATCTCTCATAACAATTGACTAGCTTTCAATTATAAAAGATTATAATGGAAAGCTTACCGCAGTTACTATAGGTAGAATACTGAAAGGGAATGAAATAATGTATATTTTTACATATGTTTAATTTTGACTTAAATTTACACTATCTATACAATGAGAACCTAGTTAAAAAACTGTATTTCTCACTTTCTGTCAAATTCTGCAAGCACTGCGTGCGAAGTGGCGGGACTCAACGCCGCGATTTGCCTCGTTATAAGAAAATGAAAATATTAAATATTTCATTGCCGCAAATGGAAATCGAACCAACAACCGCCACTCCGCCATTACGCCTTATAGTCTACTATAAGGTGTAGGGGCGTACCTATACGAAAAATACGTTATAATGTAATTATTAAATTTAATATTAATAAAATTTTATGTAAAATAATTTTGCAAGACTTTTAGATATAGACATTCATATAAAGAAACTCATATATTTTTATGTTCATCTATTATAGTGGTTTATACAAAAATAATCCAATTGTGCTTTTAAAGATTAAAATCTACAAACGGCAAAAATCACGAACAGAACAAAGCTCACGTGCGCAATGTAACAAACAAGATTAAACACTAAACGAAATGAATTCAACACGATAAACTTAAATTTAACAGTTTCCGGAATCCTCTAAACGATACCTTTTGGAATAGAAAGATTTTGTACAATACGCAAACAGGAAGCATTCTAGTGGGAAATAAATACAAAAAAATACATTGGATTTAATCTTTAGAACTCCATAGAGAAACACGCCTACGGCTATATTTCGTTTCGCTCTACATTAAAGATATCAATGCAGTCAGTGTTCTTTATATTAATTAGTTAGGTTTTCTAACAGAATTGGCAATTATCGTAAACTTTAATCTGCGATAACAAATAATCAGCATTAAGACACACGGACGTCAAAAACAGCGAGCCTCGTCCCACTTGACGCGGTTAATTGCTTCTTTTGATCTCATAGTCTTAAAAGCCTTAATCACTTTTTTTTGTTTTCTTTAGAATAGTTTTACTATTTTTAACTTACAGCGTGCGTGGGTTTAAAGTAAGCACGTCAATCTGATGTTGTTTTACAAACGAGGTGTTTTTTTTACTATTATTTTTCTTTTATTTAAACGCATCACCCGCATTTTGCATTTTGCAAGAAATTTTGTGACATAGTATTAACTTAATGATATTGCAAGGATTCAAATTTACCCAACTTAACTTAAGCTTATCAGTTCAGCAATAATTGTTGATGTAAGCATCAGCTCTGGAAAGTAAAATTTTATAAATACTCTTTGTTAAAATATTTGATTTCTGTATTGGAGAATTTCGGTTGAAGTGGACCTTGGAGAATTTAAAACTGCGTTATTTGAATACCATTCAAAAGCTTATTTTTTTGTGTTATCAAATTAATCAAGAAAGAATTCACTTACAAATTAAATAATGAATAATGCGTAATGAACGGCGGAACTAAGTGCCGCGCTTTGCCACGAAACGCGGGTTTGTCCTAAATACCTAGGCCAAACACGCCATTAAGTTCCAACACTTAACGCCTCCAGAATTCGACAGAAAATGGGGAACAGAGTGTTTTAACAATAGCTTTCCTCTACCTATCCTGATGTTTTAAAAATATAAATAACATTTCATTTAATGAATAAAACTTAAAAATATTATCAAACTTATTATTTAATAATAAAAAAGCCATATGCATCATATTTATATAATGATGGAGCACCACCTCCGCGCGTCACAGCAATATGTCACGAACATAATGATAATGTATAGTGGTATACAATACGATACCAAGTTCTTTGTCGCGTTATCTGCTCCGTATTCGCACATGTAAATGCATTTAGCTTCCACCCCCTTATCTTCGTGGACACCATTAATCTTGTATAACATTGTGTTAAATCTACAACTTAATCAACAGCACTTCGCTTTAATTTCAACACAATTTCGATCCCGACATCATACGATATCGCAAAACTATAAAGACAAAAAGATTTGTATCTGGTTTTAATCAAGCCGCAACGGAATATACTTAAAGGGCTTCCTACGTTTTTATTTGTGAAGTTATCGTGTTCTTGTTATTAAGATATAAGTGACTATTTTTGATTTAATTGTTGAGAGTGTCGTAAATTTTATATTTAATAGATGAATTGCAAGAAAATAAGTACACAAGAGGAAATAAGAAAACATATTCAAATATACTTACACTCCCATATATAATTATGTAAGACAAAATTAAGAATAAATCAATATTTGTCCCCAGTTTTACGTTGGATCCTGCATATAACGGCGTAGACAGAGGGAATCTAGTGTTAAGACATTCCGTTTCCCACTGCCGCCACACTCCGCCGAATTTTCTAGGCATTGCGTGTTGACTGGCGGATCTCAACGCCGCACTTTTACCTTGATACCAAAGCGAAGAAATGGAAATGTTAATAAATAATAGTTAATTCCCCCGAGTGGAAATCGAACCCACAACCGTGGTAACGCACATTCACAAGCTTACGCCCCTGCGCCACGACGGTCTCTTCCAAAATGATACAATTAACAAAAAGCTAATTTTGGCAGGTGCTTGATATTTTCAAACAAGCTGTGCTCCAATATATACTATCTTATCATGATAACTACATGAAGAATTATAAAAAATAACAACATATAACCATCTCTAAACAGGCTTATATAATAGCGGGTCTCTAATACAAGTGTAACATTTTTATAATGTATTCATAAATAAACAGCAAGCACAGTTCAAAACCAGAAACGCAATCAAAATGCCTACCTATAATGGATGAAAATTTCATTTAAAAACTTCCGGTTAATCAAAGCGTGCTTGGTTTCAAATGTTGCGCGTGCGTTTCATCTCTTTTAATTACTAAAATGTATCAAATCAAGAGCAAGACGTATTGATAAATAAGGGCACGTCTACTAAATGTAACATGTTGTTCAAGTTGCGGTTTGCGGTAACCCCTTAAACCATTGATTATATGGTTTTTTTTTTCAATCTTAAAAATAAAATCAGGTTTATTAAATTACTTATTTGTGTTAATTATGTCTGATTAAAAAACATTAAAATGAATAATAAAATTATGAAAATTTTCGAAATGATGATCGTATTTCATTAAAGTTTTTGTTGCTTTTTTATAAACACTTGCTAGGATTTTAACTAAATAAAAGAATAAATTTCAGAATAAAATAATTTTATTTATTTATTTATTTTATTGAAATGTATATTTACATAATTTCTTTTCTTTGATATATTATTTTCACAGCCATAAATAATTTAACATTTTTCTATATTTACAGTCATATCTACACTTTTATACAACGTTTCATTGACTAGACGAGCGTAAAACAAAAAACTTCTACTTTTGGTGCCACCAAGTAATAGCATCTAGCAACTCGTTGTCATCCACCGACGTCACTTCAGGATAGTAGTTGTTTGGACAATATTCATTGTTTGTTGAATAACTGGAAGACACGCCTGATGAGCACTCAGAATTGACTGGAGAAGGAACGGAATCAGAATAAGGCGAATTGCGACCACCAAAAATCCCTTCATCCACATCATAGTGTACTGACATTTCCATTGAAACCTTATTTTCTTGCGTCACACCACAGGCTGTGTCACTTTCATCTATCAATCTTTCTAGGTATCTTATATATTCTACAACCATCCGTAGAGTGTCGACTTTACTGAGCTTCTTGCCAGATCCTCTCCTGGCGCCGCCAGATAACGCGTTGACTACTGCTGCAGGTAGCCTCTTCCTCAGCGCATTAAAACCATCGTTCACTTGTTTCACACGATTTCTTTCACGAGCGTTCCTCCTCGCAATGGAAGCTGTTTGAGCTCCATTGTAATTATTTTTATATGTATATTTTTTGTTAACTGAACAATCCATTTCCAAGTTCTTCTCTGGACTCGGAGCAATAGGAACAAATTTAGGCTGTTCCGTTTTGTAAGATAAGTATGACATATTATAATTCTTGTTTTGGAGCATATCGTATTCACGGTCACGGTCACAGCAAGGTAAAGGGAGTTGAGTATTAACGTTTTCAACTACGAAGCAATGAATGAGCGCGTCGTGCTCTCGCGGCTCTTTATATGGGCCCACCTGAACAAAAAAATGAATAGGGAACACTCCCACCCCTGTCCTTTTTTTGGGCCGGTACCTGGATAGTATTTTTTTTTCAAATTTCAACCGAATAGCCAAAGATTTACACACGTGCCGTAGAATGTATGTTGACCGATAAGTGTTTATGTATTAATCGTTCTTTTATTTTCTTTTAATTATTTTTTAATACTCTGGTTTTATAACACTAAAGTAAGCATGCACATTTCCTATTAGAATCGTAAAAACTCAGAAATATATTTAATACAACATAATCTATACATATAAAAGGATTTGTTCTGACCGACTGAGGTAAGACGCACGCACAGCCGTAACCGCTGATGGTAGAAACGTGAAATTTCGACAAACGTTTATTTTTATAATCTGGACATCCACAAAGAAGGGATTTTAAAAAATTTTAACCATAAAGTAATGAAATAGGGGTTGAAAGTTTGTATGGTTTTTTTTAAAAAACACCACTGATGTTTATAAAATTCGAAATTCACAGTCTTAAAAATATTTAATTGAACACGTGTTTCATGGTTTTTTAAAATTCACCCCCTAAGCGTTCAAATTAGGTATTGAAAGTTTATATGGCAAAATCTTTAGATCGCCACCGATTTTTATAAAAATTTAAATTCAGACTATTAAAAATATTTTATTGAACACTTGTTTCGTGTTAATTTACCCCTAAGGGTGCAAATAAGCGGGCGAAGCCGCGCGCACCCACTAGTCATCAATATTAATAACATATCGTATGTGGAAAGTTTTAATAACTTTTAAATATTTTAATTAAAAAACTAAGACCGTATAAACTTACAATAAATCACAATAACTATTGCATTTTATTGTATGAGAAATTTAAGGAGAAAAAGAAAGATTTCAGTCGGAAACTATAAATAAAACCTACTCTAAAATTAAATAGAAAGAATATTCATATACATGTATATTAAATATATAATACTATTGTAAATAAGATATTAAATTCACGACCACCACGTTCAATGTTCGTCTCGACGGCGCCACAACGGTGTCACTTAACAATTTACATAAGGCTTAAATGATATATATTTTAATTATTTAAAAGATGTCGTTGTCCGATTTCATTTGAAGTCACTGGTTCAGAATGTCGATTATTTTATTATTTCCGTTACTAGCTTATCAGCAGGTTAAAACTGTATAAACCATAATTTATCCTTGTAATTGGATCACATCAATAAAACCTAGATTATAGATTTTTTCCTAGAATTTATCAGTGACTTCAATTAATTTTTTTCCATAATCATGACAGCGGATAAAAGTTTTTTAGTTCCCTTTATAAGAGTAATCCTAAAAACTTTATTCAAACTAGCTCCCATGAAACCAACTTGCCCTCAACAAATATTATAATCCTTCGCTTTTTTAAGTATTTTCAATATAATAATTATTGAGGCCAGTCGTGGCGCAGGGTCGCAAAGTGTGACTGTAAACGCTACTGGTTGTGGGTTCGATGTCGACTGGAGGAAATTGAACATTTATTTAAATTTATATTTCCATTTCTTCGGTCTGGTGTCGAGACAAAGAGCGGCGTTGAGTTCCGCCACTCAACACACAATGCCTCCAAAAGTGGGTGGAAAGAGGGGAACGAAGTGTCTTAACACTAGGTTCCCTACACCGCTGCCTACACTGCTGTGTGCGGGATACAACGTAAAACTGATTTTTATTCAATAAAATTCCATTATTTAATTAAACTTTGGGTATTTACTTATAATATTATTGTACATATAATTTAGAAAAGATTTCACTTCTTTTCTCATTATATTCTCTTTAAGCAAAGTGCCAATCATTACAAAGGCGTTCATATTAAGCGACGCTATGGAAAATTTATTACGGTTCGTCTTTGACTTCGAATATGAAACTACTCGTGTTTTACGATATTTGGACCAACAAGAAAAAACCAGAACCAATTGTAATACCTATTTTTCCTTTCACATACATATAACGTTCAAGTTGTACTTTAATATATTGTACGTAAGGCGAACTCGAGGAAGAGGC
>DWAN01000391.1:0-24736 GCA_018230445.1 Heliconius hewitsoni | reverse complement strand
TGGAAATATAAATTTAAGTAAATATTTCATCTCCTCGAGTGGGGATCGACCCACACCACGACCAGTCGGTTTTACAGTCACACTTTGTGCCCCTGCCACGCCACGACTGGCCTATTATTTTGATATTTGCTAATTAATTATAATAATTACTTATAGGACCCTTAATTATAATTTCAGAAATATTTTTATTTTATACTATTTTACTGTTTTATTATAGTGTAGATCTTTGTCTGCAAAGAGAAGAAAAATTCCATTAAAACATTAAATAATTTTATATTTTTTAGCATAAAAAATCTGAGTTTGTATTTCCTTGGTAGGATAAAGAAAACAAGTTACATAGAAGGAAAAAACGTATGTACAGTAAAATGATTAAAAAACCATTATACAATTGCTGATAGTGTTTAGATATATTTTATTTGAAAGAATACCAAATTTCATAAGCCCATAATCCACTTTAATTAATGTAGGAAATATAAGTATGTGTTTCTGTATAATATGCGTATAACTTAGTATTAAAAATTTCAAATTCGTCGATTTTCTGACATAGTATAGCCCTCTAAATTTTTTTATTGCAGTTATTGTAGAGCATCACTTCTTTAATATATTAATTAATCTTTAATTATGTTCTTATTTATTTAAATTTGTATTTGCATTTCTTTTCCGAGGCAAGGCGCGGCGTTGTCCGCCACTCAACATGAAAGGCCTCCAGAATTCGACGGAAAGTGGGGAACGGAGACTCTTAAGTCTAAGTCTTTCTTTACTAGGTTCCCTTTGCCTACCCTGGTGTGTGCTGGATACAGCGCTTTACATTGGCTTCACGCTGTATCCTGTGAATCTATTGTTGAGAGATTCCGTTTTCCCCATTCCGCGCTTTTCCTCATTTTCAGGGCAAGGAAATAAAATATAAAATATTTTATTCTCCTGAGTGGGAATCAAACTCACAATCCTCTATCCCACAGTCGCTTGTGCGTCTGCACCACGTTGGCCGCTAAAAAATATACGTTATATTAAACATTGAACAAATATACGTTATATTAAAATGTATTTGTTCTGTAGAACATAGTAGCAGTTGGAGCAGGTTTCGTCGACGGTCTGGGCTTTGGTGACAATACGAAGGCAGCGGTTATCCGATTGGGTCTCATGGAAATGATCAAATTCGTTGACGTTTTTTACCCGGGAAGTAAACTCAGCACTTTCTTCGAGTCTTGTGGAGTTGCTGACCTTATTACTACTTGTTATGGTAAGCTCTTTAAAAGTAAAAAAAATCTTGATTCAACTATTATACTCTATGACTCTATGATTTAACTATTTAGCAGGAAAACCTAGTGCCAAGACAATCGCGCGAAATGTCTTTACATTTTTCTCCCAACTTCTATTGTTTATTGAGTGGCGTAAAACACTGATTTCCTGTTTTATGTTTTTTTTTGTGTTGAACTAAGATTTTGATCTTAGTTGAATGTGACAAAAAATTTAAAACAGGAAATCGGCGCTGTTCATTCTTTGGAATGTAAATATAAAATGGGTTTGAACGGTGTAAACTTCCGTCGTACTCTCCAACTGTACCACTAGGGAGTCAGTCAATGCTTAAAATAACAGAGATCAATATGATAAAAGGGATATTAACACTATCTGCCCGCTTACTTATGTACATACGGACGTTATTGCGAACGTTATCTGTCGCCGGTACGATAGCGATTGATTAATTATATTGTATCATAGGTATCATAGGCAAAAAAACTGATACAATGGTAATGTTTATTAGTAACCAGTAAATAATGTCCTTTTTTTGTCAACTGTACTTGTTAGTACAGTTGACAAAAAAAGGACATTATTTATCTTTAAGGTTATGTTTAACCTTAAAGATAAAATGTCTTAAAGTTTTTTTTTAATTTTGACGAATCTTATTTTGCGTTTCCTTTTTTTAAATAGACCTTAATAAGGAGAAAATAAATTAAGTTAGCTTAAAGAGAAAATAAATTAAGTTAACTTAAATACTATATTTATTAATGTATGTATGTTTGTTTCGTCGTAGCTCTCAAATGGATCCAATTTTGACCTTGTTTTTTTATGTTTGAAAGGTACGTCAGTCAAGGGTATTCCTTCTTCCTTCTAAAGATCATCGGCTGTTTTCTATTTGATAAAAGGACTAATTTTACTAGTTCACATTGAATGGAATGTATATTTCGGTTTCTTTTTATTTTTAAGTTATTTGTGTCGTCGTCGTCGTATTTAAATGTAAACATTTAAATACGACGATTCATAGTTATGAATATTTATAATTATAACAATTCCTTCAATTAGGTGGCAGAAACCGTAGAGTGGCAGAGGCTTTCGTAAAAACTGGACGATCGATCAAAGAGTTAGAAGATGAAATGCTCAATGGACAAAAGTTGCAAGGACCTATTACTGCCGAGGAAGTCAACCACATGCTTGCAAACAAGAATATGGAAAACAAGTCAGTATTTTAATATTTTTACATTAGTGTATTGTTGTTTTATTGATATATAATCTATATAGACAAGTATATGTATGTATATAAAAATAGTATAGATCACATTGTTCACAGAAGTGCAACAGATATCATGTGTACACACAAATACTCTTTTAACGCAAATGCTTTTTGTGCAAAGAGGTATTTACTTTTCATTGCAATAAATTTTATATTTCTTTAAACAACTATAAATTGATTAAAGAAGTAAAACCGTAAACTTCGTTGTTAATTCTTTAATAAAATAACAACAGAGTTAGTTTTGTGAAAGAAATTCGAATTATAAATTACTTCGCATGTGCAAAGTGTATATTATTTAATATTAAAAAATCTGCTTCACGATGTATCCCTTACACAGCAGGGCGGAGGGAACCTAGTGTTAAGACACTCTGTTCCTCACTATTTAATATTCACCATAATATACTGTGGTTGATATTTAACTTTTTTTAAAATCTTTTATTAAGTCAAGTTTAGATTGAATGAATTATTCAGTTTATATAACTTTGTATATTTTTGTTGCTTGTCAGTTATGTTATGCTTGCTGAGTAATTAAACCTTCATAAAATATTCATATGGATAGGCTTTAACTTACAAATTTCATAAACAAGTCATGAAAAACAAATAAATACTAAATAAAAAAAATAAAAAAAACTAAATATCTGAAGTATTAATATTAATAGATTATACTATCTTAATATGGCGTGGCAGTCGTCTCGCAGGAGCACAAGCGTGCGACTGCAAATGTGACAGGTTGTGGGTTCATTCCCATTCGAGGCAATTAAATATTTAATATTTTCTTTTCCACGCTTTGTTAAAGAGGCAAAGCACGGCGTTGAGTTCTGCAACTCAATACGCAATGCTTCAAGAATTCGGCGGAAAGTGGCGGGAGTGTTAATGTGGAACGGAGTGTCTAAGAACTAAGTGAACTAAGTTCCCAAGTCCCCTCTGCCTACCCTGCTATGTGCGGGATACAGCGTGAAGCTAAAAAAACTATCATTTTAATGCCGTGAACATGATCACTAAGAATGTGACGTAATCGCAAAATGAACCGAAATAGTTTTGTCTTGGCCTGTATCCACCGGCTGAAAGGTCATTGTAAACATTAATTGGATTCACTGTCATTATCATTACGTAGCGTAGATAACCTTCATACGAGCCTTTAATATTTGCATTCTTTTTAAATATATTTGTTTATTTTTTATTGAATTAGTATTCATTTTGCGAAATATGTAGGATGTATTGGTTTAAGCAACTCCGTTTGTAGCTTAAATGATTTTTAGTTACTTGAAGTATAAATTATATTATAAATATTAATGGATCCATCACGGCGCAGTGCGGTAACGTCTGACTATATACGTGATAGTTGTGGGTTCTATTCCCAGTCGGGGAAATGTATTATTTATATTTACCTTCTTTTATAGACACAGTACGACGTTGAGTTACCCCACTCAACACGCAATGCCCCATTATCGGGTGGAAGAGAATGGAGTGTCGTTCTTTCTGCATATCTTACTATATAATTCATTTACATTTTTTTACATTTATCATAGTAAGACGAAGTAAATTTAAATTTGTAATGAAGATAAACAATCAGTCAGCGTCTTGGCTCCATAACAATTAACGACAGCTATAAGTTTATAAAGATACGCTCATAGTTCTAGCCATGTTGCGGCATATTAATTTACTTGAATTGCGTTGTTTTTAAATGTACAATGTATGTATAGAATACTTTTGGTAATATCTTATAAAATATATATTTTAGTATGTAGACAAAGAAATAATCATGAATATACACGTGTCGTTCATTATATTTGGCATTCAATATGTATGTTATGTCACAATGTACTATATATTTAGACTATCTGACGGCTCCTTCATACCATGGAAAATAATTTATTTTGTGGGTAAATGCAAAAAAGTAGTGACGATATTTTGAGTAATACCACATATCAGATCTAAAGCATAATTGTTCATATAAGTATGTCAATAAATCGTCCTAGTGGCATGCGCGAGCGATCCTGCGGCGTCTCTATTTTGGTGGAGAGGTTCCCGCTGGGTTTTAGTGGGTAGTATCGGACTTTTTTGCCCGATGAGTCCCACATTACCATCCGTATGTAGGGCATGCCTATAGGCTGCGTACGGACGGTCTGCGTGAAAGCATTTCCCAGCGTTAAAAAAAAAGTATGTCAATAAATGTATATGAAAATTTTTTATTATTATATTTTTTAGCTTTACTCTGTATCCCGTATACAGCAGGGTAGAGGAAACATAGTATTAAGACAACCGTGTCCAATTTGCCACTGAATTCTGGTGGCATTGCGGTATTCGACGCCGCGCTTTGCCTCTACACCAGAGTGAAACATCAGCAGAAATGAGAATATTAAATATTAGAGGAGGACGGTGTAATGTGTGTATGCGATGGCTGTGCGTTCAATTCGCTAATCGGAGAAATATCTTTTTCTCAATTATTACGCTTGGTCGTTTGGTCCATCGCATGGTTGACCTCGAGGTCTAGCACCCTCTACTTTGCCTTGCACCACGAGTCGTTCTATAGAGTCGTTCTTTCCTGGAGGTGTGACGGAAAAACTTAAGAATGCGAGTTTCTACAATAACTGACAGTCGCTCTTTGATGCCAAGTTCTTGGGGTATGGACACATTTGAATTGAATTCTGTCCAAGATATCTTGAGTTTCTTTCTCCAGCACCATATCTCCAGGGCATTAACCTATTTCTTTTCTGTTTCCCGCAAGGGTCCCTGTCTTAAGAAAATATAGCAAAATAGGGAATACAACAGTTCGAACCAGTCTCAGAAAGGAATATATTTATATTATTTTAATTTTACCCGCGACGAGATAATAATGTGTCTTTTAGAAAAATATTTATACATTTTTGCAGGTTCCCTCTGTTTACCGCCGTGTTCCGTATCTGCCGAGGGGAGTTGAAACCCAGCGACTTCATCGACTGCATCCGCAGTCATCCTGAGCACATGTAAGATATACCAAATTGCTTTACCAACCGTTTTTATAAACATCCTTTAAATTGTAGCTAAAACCAAATAAATGTTGCAGATACTATATAATATTTATAGCATTTTCTTAAACTATTTACGTAATTAATCTTTGGTCAGTATAATATACGTATTTATGGCAGTTCAGTCAGGTCTTTAAACACAATTAGGTCAAGTTTAGGTCAAGAATTTATTACAACATTTATATACTATAATTTCGATACGTATCAACAACAACAGTGCCAATAACAATTGTTATTATACAATAATGGATTATTAAATATAAACCAATATATATGTTACCGGGAATCAGTATAAATTCGATATTCTGTACCAATGTACAGAATATCATATTAATACTGATTTCCGGTAACATATATATTGGTTTATATTTAATAATTCATTATTGTATAATAACTGCTGACTATTTTCTATACATTGGTATAGAAAATAGTCAGCAATGTCGGCAATGTATGAGACATACTTTACCTAGATAATGAATAAAATTCCTAGGAATTATATGAAGTTTCACCTTCAATGTATAATATATATAAATCTTGAGCTTCAGATCAGATTTAGCGGTTTTTAACTTACTATGCAAATGCAAAATTTTAAGTTAGTAATTTTTAAACTTAAATATAAGTAAATTATCTAAAGAACAAGCAAGTAAAGAAGTCACAACACGTTTATTGCCTGGCTGCCTACACGTCAATAGTACCGGCGGCGCATTCAGAAATTTTTATAAAATACCTAGGCAATGTATAAAATAAATAATATTTTCATACACATTTTAGGTATTCTATAAATCACCGCGAAAACCGGAATATACAGATACACACAACACACCCTACCAAATATATTTAAGCGAACGGTTATTATTGTTTTAATTTCTTTTATTTCAATCTTTTTAAGGGATGTTTATGAAATCGCGGCTAAGCTTCTAGTAATGTACCAAATACCATAGCGTTCGTAAATAACCTAGAGTAGACTATGTACATGTAAATAACAATATGAATGTATATATTACAGGGTGCTAGTACTTAGATGATTGTTATTATGTGGTGTTGCCATCTTTTGAAATAAATAAAAATAAATTAATTTATACAAGACATTTATGTTTGCCCTTCAATGTAGTTGAGGCAACATTGCCTCAAATGTAATATTCTATATTGTGTCTAGTTGATTATAGCAAATAATTTTTAAAATTTATTAATATATTATTAAAATCAAATGAATTATTAAAATGTTTATGTTACATAAATAATTTATTTATATGGCATCCCTACGTATTTATACGTAACAAGTTATATGAGAATGTTATTTATAACCCTTGCATTAGAAGAGATTAAGTGTTGGTTATTGATTTTGTGCCACGACGCATATCGTACTTAGCATACTGTACGTAGTTGTGTACATTGTTATATTTTACGTAACGTTATATTAACAAAACAACAGTTTAGTTAAGCATGTATTGTTAAACCTATTATTTATATATTATTATAATATTGCGTTATCTGTACGTTATTACTAATATGATTGTTATTAGCCTTAAATCTCCATCATATATTCTATCAAATAACAACCTTTATCTTATTTATGGTGTCAGGAGAATGAATTTTATGGAGTGGTCAATATTGAGATATGTTGTTTGTTGGTGTATCCAGTTGTTGATAATGACAGGTGAATTTCAAGAAAAATATATTATGTTTTAATATTATAAATCAAATAAATAAAAAGGAAACGTATCAAATTATTGACAGTTGGATAATGTTAGATGGATCTGTAGTATAAATTTTATGCACTTTAGCTTCTTGAACTACTTTGCACGAATCCCTTTAGCATAGTATTATGCAGTGAAAAAAATATTACTAGAAAATCATGTCATGTTGAATTAAACACGTTGAAACGTAAATAAGCTTTTATTACCTTTTCCTTACATTATGGATATTAAATATATAAATGTCGTCGTCTTTAAAATCGTCATATATATTATTTATATTTAATATAGTATAAAATTGAAATTGGAAATGTTATGTTTTATATGCCTCTCTATATGCAATGCAAAATATAAAAACACGTAATATAAAAATCTCTAGAGGCCATAGTGGGGCAATGGGATAGCTTCTGATACATTTAGAAGGCGACGAGTTCGATTTTCTTTCGAGATAATATTTTATTTTCATTTCACTCTTCAGATAAAATAGCGTGGTGTTAAGATCCACCACTCTCTAATTTTTTTAGCTTCCCTAGGTAGAGGAATACTGGGAACCTAGTGTTAAAACACTCCGTTCCCATTGAGACATTTTCCCCACTTTCCGCTGAATTCACGTGGTATTGCGTGTCGAGTGGCCGTACTCAAAGCAACGAAGGCCGTAATCGGCGATCTTATTTGCTATATGTAAAATAGAAGAATGACTAAAAACCATAAATAATTATTAAGATTTTAGATTGTCTGTACATCTAACATATATTACAAATAATCTTACATCATTTAAACATTAAGCTAAACTAGATATTTAAATGAAATCGTTATATTTATTTTATTTATTAGTAATACCGGTACATTTAATGAAACTTTACTCACTAATCAATAACGCTTTACAGATTTGCTCCCAAGAATATAAGCATTTATTAACTTACACGTTTCTTCTCGCAGCTAATATGTGAAACTTTTGCATTTTTATTTATATATAATTTGTAGTTTGTTTTAAATGTTTTTGTTTTCCGCATGTTGTGTTTGTTATAATTTGCATGTTTTTTTAATTACTGAATGTCTACATTATTACTATAATTAAAAGAATAATACTAATTTTGATTTTTGTGATTATTTTCTTGTTACTTATTATTTTCTGCTATTAAATATTCTGTTATAATTCTATTAATTAAATTACTGGGTTCAATTATCTTAAAGTATGTACAAGTACCTACAAAATTGAATACCTACATGGTTTCATAATAATGTTTCTTTACTACATAGTAAAAATTTGCTAATTCCCTAAATGCTTTTTTAAGTTTGCTGATAGGGAAAATAGTGCAATACAGTTAAATATGCAATAGTCGCCTTTTAAAGACAAAAACAATATTTTTGGTTTGTTTCGCTTACATTTTAAGGTTAGTGCAATATTTCATATGTAATTCATAGTCGTCTCATGTAATTCATTCGACAATAAGTCATAGATTTTACATATTTATTGTAGTTTGTAATTAAGTATGTTAAGTACCCTAATAATTTTAAATAATATTCTAGGGATACAAATTTACAAATGGCGCCAAAATGCTCACTGTGACGTCAACGAAGCCGCCATGTTGCCATCGCATATACACTTGCATTTATTTTGATGTTTTTCAATGTGCACATTTTAACTTTAAATACGATTTATTACAATAAAATGCAATAGATTAGATCAGTAATTAATAATAAATAGTACAAAAGTAAATACAAAAGCTAAGTATATAATTTAATTATGGCTGATGAGCGCACTTAATATTTAAGATGAAAATGGTATTGAATAAAATAATATTGAAGTATTGCCCTATAAATTAAAACCAGTGGTGTCAGGTTTTATATCGGGGTGAAAATCGGACTTTTTAAACGCTGTAAAAAAACGGGATATTTTCGCCTGAAACCAGACAGAAAAATATAAATAATAGTATTTTTTATTAATTATCCATTAATCATGAGATTTAATATGATGATAATGAGTTAAGTCTTTGCAGTTACCTATATAAAAAATAAATAAAAAAGATTTGTCAAAATGCCTGGAATAATCCACGAACTACGCCTGTCCCGCTCGGGACTTTTTTTTTTAGACTGCTTGTAACTTATAATATTGGAGAAGAAACTAAAACAATGGTGTGTATTTAATAGTTTTATATGTGTGCAACTGTTTATAGTAAACCTTGTTTTTGTCTGTGCATCTTGAAAAGCATCGCTCATATCATTAGCACTTAATTCATTACATGTAAATTTATTGCATTCTTTGTTTGAATTATTTATTTTTGTTTTTCAATTTTGTATTGTTTTATATTGTTAAAATAGATTTACATTTTGGTGAAAAAATTTTGAGAAAGAACTTTACATCTAATGTAGGTTTAAATAAAATATCGTTTATACCCTAACAAATATCTAGTCTAAAAATAAAAACCTATGAAAATATAGTATGGTTCTTTATTTTCTAAAGTAATATTATTTATAACATATTTTACTTCTAAAAAAGGAGGAAAGTCGTAAGCTGTTGTAGCATAACATTAAAAATAACGAAATCCATTTTGCTAAAAGGTTTAATGACAAAACGACAGGTACATTAAGGCCAACGAATTGTGGCCAACCTAGTTTCTAACTTTTGGACATTGTTTATTCGGAACCCAAAAATTAAAACTGCGCAGCCATCTCTACAGCGAAACTCAGGGCGGCCACGACTCGTCAACCATACTGTATCGTTTTCTTAAATACCTAACAAAGGATATAATTTAAAATTAAAAAGAAAATGTTTGGATCAGAAGGAACTAATTACGCAGTTTCATTTATGTATGTTATATAAAGACCTGTCCATTGATTACTTTTAATCGTCGGAATTCGAGGTTCTGAGATTACTTACTAGTCTGTCTGTGATTATTAGTCAAAATAATGCTTAATAAACAGTTTCGAGCTTGATCGCTTTCTACAACAAGGTTAGTAAAGTCGTCTCTCATTTTATAAATTACATAATTACATTTTATATTCCACGTATACCATAAGTTTGATGAGTAACATTTTGATTTTCCTTTAAAACAGGAGCCTCATTTAAACAAATCATTTTCATACTTGCTATTCCAGGGTACGGATTGTTAGAAAATCACATTGCTGTATTTGCTAAAACCTATCAAGGTAAGTTCTTAGGCTTCTCTTATCGTCGTTTATTTAAATTAAACCTGCAGTTGGACTCCACGTATTTATTAAACTTTATCCGATTTAACTTGTAGCTTAGAATGTCAATTTAACAAGTAAGTAAACCGTCTATTTTTGTATTAGGCCGTTTATTTTTATCTTTTGTTTTATAAAATAAAACACCTATTCAGGGAGCCGTGAGATAAAAGGTAAACAAATCGGAAAAAGCTTAAGCTCCATTCATCGTGATCTATAAAAGTTTATAGATCACGATTAATGGAGTTAATATTATAAATTATAGAGTAAAATTTATTTTATATTTTACGTTTCAATATAATTACAACTGTTTACCTAATTTGAAGTTGCAAATATAATTTATTTAAATTTATAAATTAAGTTTTTTTCTTAAATATTAGAACTATTTGCAATCTTTTTTAACATAGCTTTTACAACTTTTATCATGAAAGTTGAAGTTGAGTCAAGAAATTTTAGAAAAGATAACACGGTAACAATACATTTAACTGCTAGAAAAATATATGGGAAAACAAAAAAAAAAAGCTACTAAAATAAAATAGAAATCACAAGTTTGTTGTCTTGGTTTATATTTTGTTTCACGCCTAATAAATGAATAGACTATAATTTTACTTGAGGTAGGTACATATATGTACAAAAAAAAACAACACGTTGTGAATGCTAGATTACATTAATATTCAACAACTATATAGTACCTAGTAAATTGCTTTTTTATTAGCATGAATGAATGTTTTTTTGTTCAAATAACAAAATAACTCATAATGTACAGTTATTCTGGCCCTATAAATCACTATATGATTAAAATAATAATAATAAAAGTCCTATGACAATTTGCTTCAATGACAATGCCTACAACTTAAGAGATCATGACTACGTATCGAGAAATATTATTAAGAAAGAACTATTATGTTGTTCATAAATCTGTTATATTTGAATTATTAATTTTATTTAACTTTTCTTACAGGGTTAAGCTCGGCTAAGGTGCTTGTGACATATCTACATATAACATGACATTTATGTATAATTAATTATAATATATTTATTTTGTAATAACTTATATAAAATGTTTATTATATTTTTATATACAATATATATTTAATTATATTATTTGACTAATACTTATTGCAATCGTTATGGGAACACTATTAAATGAAGTAATAATATTCTTACATTATTATAATTATGTAACAGTATAATTTTATTTATGTTAAGTATATTTTTATATTTTGGGACTGTTAATGCATAGTTTATTTTCTCTTCAATTACAAAAATGTATATTTTTACATATTTAGTACACATAAATGAATTTAAGTAGTTTTTAAAACATATATGTTACACTATATTAAAATTTCCTGTTATTAGACAGGAAATTTTGAAAAAAAAAAATGTAGTGTAACATAATAACACAATCTGTTTTAAAATAAAACCATAAGAGTTCTCTTATAGATAAAATGTAGTGTTTCTCTTATAGATGTTTATAATTTTAGTATTGGTGTGATAAGAATATTCTTAAAAGTAATAAAAATAGTTTTTTTTGAAGACCAATAAAACATTAATAACAAGCTGTTATTTTGTAGGCAGACGTATTAAAAACTATTCCTCACGATATAATTCCAATTCAGCAAGATTTTAATTGTACCTATTACAACTAAGACTTTACGTAGTACAGTTTCTCATACTGTACAATTATATTTTTAAGAATGAAATTGGTTTATTGAAATAAAAGAGTGTAAAGTTTCTAATGTTTTAATTATAACATACTAACAAATTCTCTTTGCTGTCATCAGAGAGCATATTTTTTATGTAACCATTGTAAAAGTCCAAGGCTGATATTTCCCTTTTACCTATTATTCTAAGTGTCTTGAAATATATATATTTTTTATCTTTGCATAAAATTTTAATAGCTTTTGCTTCATGACAATATTCGAGTGATCCACTTAGTTTATTACTGCATTCTTTATCATTTTCAATTAAATATGGATTAAAGAGTTTTATTTGTTTATCTTTGAATTTTGTGCTTAATGGGTATAGTCCATAAATGGCACGGTGGAGATTATATACATCTTTGGAACTCATTTCATTCCATCTTACTTCACTAATACTCTTGTTAATTTTTTTAGCTGAAATTGAATTTATATGCATTATTTATTATTACGCAATATACATTTATCTATATAACGATATCATATAGCCCAAGATTTTGTTTAAGCGAATGTGCCAATCTCAGGAACACATCAAATAAAATATAGTTTATATCTGGTAAAGATGTCTTGTGAAGCAATACCTTTACTATTTAATGACAATGGGGCTGTTGCATCTACCAAGAATAAAAAAGAACATTTTATACACCATATAAGAATTTTCATGCAATGGGATTTGAACCCGCGCCTATAGGAAATCGTCCAAGTGTTACGACCAATAAGCCACATTTTTCTATAATTATTCCTCACACTAAGCAGAAGAATTTATTTTTAGTTCAGTAACGTGAATTGATGAAATTTTATATGTAAATACACTCCATTTATAGCTTTCCACCATATCTGGGATACTGGAGTAAAAGAGATAAATTCCACACTTTGCCTCCCAGAGGAGGAAAGTGGAAGAAGTTGATTCCTCTGGATCGGAGTCCAACATAACCTACTTATTTGCCATCAGATGCTGTTCTACTGCGCAAAAATAGCCTTTTTTATATAGATTTTTTTTCAGTATTCTAATACTAAAAAAAAGCTTTAAACTGTTAGCAATGGTCACACATTTAATACACACTCTGGTAATAAGATAATGTGCAGCATTGAGTTCTGCCATAATAACACAAATATTTAGCAGAAAATGGGGAATATGTCCTAACATTAACTTACCACGGTCTACCTAAAAAAGTGTGAAGCTAAAAAAATAACTATTTTACCATATGTAACACCATCATCTGTTTGAGGCTTTGCATTTTCCAGAGAAGTTGGTAAAGTTCTTAAGCAATCAACAAGCATATGTGCACCAATATCTGATAGTTGTTCTGTTAGATCTGGTAATTTTATATGTTTAGAAATCGGAATCCTCTTTTGGCTTATTATTTCACCTAAAAATAAAATAAGATCTTTTTATTGGGGAGGCAGAAAGAAACCAGGTTTGACATCAGTCCTATATTTTATGAGGCAGTAACTATTGCGATATTTTGTCTACCATAATGAAAGTAACAGTGGGTTTAAAGGAGATAAGATTAATATAATAATTATTTCCATAAATAGAAACAGTTCAATAACAACTTGAAAATATCAACATACCTACATCAAAAATATCTGGCTTAATTCTCATTAATGAAACTCCAGAAATTTCATCTCCATGGAGCAGTGTATAAATAATAGGAGCTGCACCTCGCCATCTTGGTAGTAAGCTGGGATGGACGTTAACTATTCCTCTGGAAACCATAATTTTATTATATTCGATGTTTAATTTTTTATGACTGAATATATATTGTAACTATATACTTAAACTTACAATGGAAACTTTACCAGGACATCTTGTTTAATCAAATGTCCAAATGCTACAATTAATCCAATATCATATTGATTTTTTTTAATGTTTAACTCAGGCCATTGTAACAACTTGATATTTTCTTTATAAGCATATTCCTCTATGTTACTTCGGTTTTTACTTTTATTAGCAGTAACTAAATCTAAGCGTTTTATGAGTTTCTCATTTTTCCTATTTAAACAAGAGGGATATGAAAATCACAAATTAATAATATGCATTTCATTTTTAGTTATAAAAAGTATAGCAGTTACCTAAATTCATTAACTTTTTGTAAACTTCTAAGGGCAATAGAATCAGAACCGAAGAAAAGAACATTATATGTCCTAAACTGGATTTTATATACACATAAATATTTTTGTCTTAGAATTAATTTCGTAAAAAGCGGTGCTAGGTTATAAGCTATCGCTGACATTATATTGACAGTGACAATGACAAGTATAATATTATTAAAATTGGTGCTGCCACTTACAAATGAATATATCAATAGCTTAGAACACACAATATTATTGTCAATGCAATATTGACAATAATATTGTTCAATATATGGCCCCGCATACTACGCAACATTATTGACATTAAAATAAATAAAGACTCTGTCTCTCCCGATATTGTCGTGGCAAAAATAGATTTTTTTGTAATTAACACTAATATTAATAAGCCAGCCAATCCGCGGACCACAAGTCGTCTGCTGAATGTGGAGGTTCGATTCCCACACGAGGGAATGAAAATATTTATCACTTTATTTCGCTATGGTAACAGCGTTGCGTTGAATACTTATTGAGAAAACGTATAAAAAAATTTTGAACGTAGCGGGACTCGAACTCGCGCCTCCTGGTTACCGACCAGGCGCTCTGAACGCTAAACCATGTTCTCTTTCAGCTACGTCAAAATTTTTATACGCTTGTTACCACTTATTTACGTTATTAGCATCTTTGTAGGGAGATTATTACAAATTTCCGCTACCCAAAGGTAATTACTAAGAATTGTCGTCTGGCAAGAGAGAATGCTATTTATTGAATATTTTTTACATTTTTAAAGTTATAAAACGTTTTAATACGTTTTCTAAATAAGTATTTTTCTTCCTTAAGTGTGGAATACACGTATATACACTTTAAAAATGTTAAAAATAGCGTTGCGTTGAGTTTCTCCACTCAGAACGCAATGCCTAAAGAAGTCGATTTATTTATTTGTTATTATTTATATATTAGTTTACAAAACCCATCAGTAATTTACGTTTTAGACATTTAAGGGGAAAAAAAAGATTATGTAATAAATATAAAAATTTTGCAAGAAAACCTCTTAAATGTCGTGGTTTGATCCTTGGATATCTCACTATGATTCCCTGTGCGCCAATAGCCAATCATAGATGCATGGACCATTAAATCGAATTTGTGTTTAAATTTTTTATTAAAATGGATTTATGAAACTTTATAATTCGTATCAATAGAGCTAGTTAATATTTAAAAACTTCAAAGTTTGAGAAATAGATCAGGGAAATGAACATAATTAAAAATAATGATTGTTCGAATTAGGAACCCAATCAGCGTGAACAGCTAGGCACTTTAACAGCTGAGCTACAGTGAGTGCGGTGATTTGTAAGTATATATCTATTATTATTAGTATTTTAGCTTCTCGCAGTGTGGCATACACAACAAGGTAGAGAGAGAAATCTGGAGGAATTGTGCGTTAAATTGAGTAACGCCACGTTTTGCTAAAGCACCAGAGTGAAGATCATGAAAATATTAATATTTCATTTCCTCGAGTGGGAATCGAATCCACAACTTGTCGCGTTTTCAGTTACGCTTTGTGTTCCTGCGCTACGACTGGTCTTATGTCATATATATCTATTATATTAACTAAATATATAACATCGTACAGTAAAGTATCCAGATAGATGTTTATGTAGTCGAAAAGATATTAAATACTATAATATGAATTTTGTTGTGTTTTCTTTTGTTCTGTTTTGACTGAAACACGCTTCAGGCTTACAGTTTATATGTTTGACATTTAGTTTAGTAAGAATTGAGAAATAAAACGAATATTTTTAGTTTTTTTTAATAGTCTGTTATAACAAAATACATTTAGGCATATAGTATTTTTATGACAATATTGAATTAAAAAAATAATAGATATATAATCTATATTGTGTAATTGTATTAAGGTTGGTCTTAGCATCTAGGTAATAGGTACATCGTTAAACGTGAGTGTACTTTTGATACTTGTGATATGAATATTGATTTTATATTAAATATAATAATAAAATCGATATTTATAATTACTCATCCATATCTAAAATGTGCTTTTAGTCAAACGGCGGTGAAAGCTTTTCTTCTTTGAAAACTCAGGCTTTGTATACCACGACGGTGGAGTTACTACATTTTCTTCAAAACTTTTCATACTCGCACTCCGTTGTGATCTTTGAGACCCTTCACGTTCTGATACTTTTGAAGATATTGTATCCACGTTATTGTGCCTTTTAGATTTTGATATATTATATGGAATGTCTTTCATTTCAATGACCTCGACGTCTGTTTCACTAAGGTCCTTGCTTTGCCTGTGCAATTTGTTTGCTTCAGTGTAAACGGTAGTTTTAAATGTTCCCGTCATTCTTCGTGATTTATCCTTAAATAAAAGTTTTTGAAATTCTTTTCTAAATTTCGGATGTGTTATAATATAAATAAAAGGATTAATACAGGCAGCTGTTTTACAAAATAATGCTGGAATCATTGAAGTTACTGGCGTTATGGCATCTTTTTTTCCGAATATGCCGAGTAGAGACACGACAGCATACGGAGTCCAGGATATGAAGAATAAAGCAATAACGATAATAACAAGAACTGCTAATTTGACTTCTGCCTTACGTTTAGTTTGCTCTTTTATATGTCTAGAAGAAAGTTGTTGTTCTTGGTTGTTGGTTGCAATATTACGTTTACCGACTACAATATGCAAAATTCGTGTGTAGCAAAATGAGATGATACATAACGGTACAAGCCATCCGGCGCAGAAAAATATAAAAATAAAATAACGAGGAGGAATTTCATCAGTGAGGTAATCAAAGCTGCAACTCGTTAAGAAGCCTTCGGGAACGTACTGTCCGTATCCGATATCTAACGCCGGTATAGCAGCAAAAACACCGGCGTAAAGCCACGCCCCCACGGCCAGCAAGCGAGCTCGTATAGCGGTTAGCGCCCGGAGTGGTTCTAGTGGATGCACCACTGCCCAGTAGCGGTCTAAAGCAATGGCAGTAAGTGTAGCTATTGAAGTAGTACCGCTCAATCCTCCAGCGAAGCCGTAGAGTACACAAGCTGAAATGAAGGAAATTAAAAAATAATACATCTAATCTGCCACAAAATATTAATAATATTTTTTCTTCATTTTTAAAGCTAACGCTATATCCACGCTTAGATATTTATATATTTTCTAAAAAGTAAGTTAATCAATCAGCTTCACGGTGTATCCGGCACACAACAGTGTAGATAGAGGGAAATAGTGTTGGGACAATCCGTCTCCCACTTTCGAATTTGTCGAAGCAATGCGTGTCGAGTGGCCGAATTCAACGGATATTTTAACTTTGTGCCAGAACGAAGAAATGAAAATATTAATAAATAATAAGCTCATTCCTTCGATTGATGATTGAACTAGCAACCCACTCGTTACAGTCATACCCTTTTGCCCCTGTGCCACGTCGGCCTCAAAATAAATATTTTTTCTATATAACAAATACTTATTTTTATATATTTTTTTAAATGTGTATAAAATTTATAATTTATTATAATTATAATTTTTTTGTTATTATAATTTTATAAAAAAAATATATGAACAATTTCTTTGAATTTACCTACTTTTTATTTGAAAGGTAGTGCTTCCCGTGTGGTCCCATTTTTTTAAAAATCATTTCTGACAATATTATCTATGAGAAAATTACATAAATCTTAAATCATTACGTATGTGCGGGACAAATGGACGAATAATTCAATATCAACGCCACCCAATTAAGTCTTAAATCAATCAATAGTCTTAAATCAACCTTAATAGAAAATCAAATCACTAAGCCTGTTTGTTTTAATCGGTATCAACTTCAAAATTAAATCTTTTTTTTTATAATTTTTGTTTAACAAAATCCTAGTATAAAAATCATGGTATAAAAAGTAGTCAGGAATTATGTAAGAATATTTTTATAATATACCAATATTTGTTGATGCTTGGCCTTGGTTTATTCTTAATAAATTATATATTTTTTATAAATTAAATCGCTATATGATTTAAGATTTAATCAAATCATCGTTATCAATCTTTTGTCAATCATCCTTTCAATCTTTTTAGGTGGTTGTAAATAGGTAGATTTATCATATTGTTGCTAATGCGTTGTTTATCAAATTATAGCTGCAAGATTACAAAATTTAAGAACTCAACAAAATTATTAAATTAATTAAGAAAATTTAATAATTTTCTTGAGGCCAGTCGTTGCGCAAGGGGCACATAGTGTGACTGTAAAATCGACCGGTTGTGGGTTTGTTCCCCACTTGAGGAAATAAAATATTTACTTACATTTATGTTTTCATTTCTTCGCTCTGGTGTCGAGGTAAAGTGCGGCGTTGAGCCACTCAATTCGCAATGCCTCTAGAACTTGGCGGAATCGGGGGAACGGAGTGTCTCAACACTAGGGGTCTCTCTGCCTATCCTGCTGTGTGCGGGATACATCGTGAAGCTGATTTTTATATTTAATGTTGTGTTATTTTTTTTCTGTAGGATTCTTAATTTTATAATAGTTCGGGGCAAAAGTATTTTCATATTTTGTAATCAAACCTCTTTGGCTGTACTGAATGTAACTGGCTGGGTTTAAATACCATTAAATGTGACATTCTGAAAAAAAAACTAGTTCCCTCCATTTTTCTATTGTTTTTCAAGCAAGCAAAATGAACGTATATGACGAAGAAATTCGGTACATTTGAAAGTTTTATTACAATAAAGGTAAAAGTGCGACGAACGCCGCGAATAACATTTGTGCGGTTTATGGACCTAATGCTGTATTAACAAGAGTAGCACAAATGTGGTTAAAGCGTTTCAAGTCTGGAAATTTAATGTGAAAGATGAGGTTCGCTCTGGACGCCCTGTCACAGATAAAATCAATACCATCTAAGTAGCTACGACATTGCTGAAGAACTGGATGTTGATCATAAAACAGTTTTACGTTATTTACGAAAGTCTGGGAACAACAAAAAACTTGATATTTGGGTACCACATGATCTCACTGAGAGAAACATAAGCAACGTGTTTTCGTTTCCGATTCTTTGTTGGCAAAGCCCTGCCTAACTCGGAACTTATGAGGTTAAAAAAAGCTATTGAGGAAATCTGGCCGGATCTGGTGTATAGGAAGAGTGTGGTGTTCCACCATAACACCGCCTGATTGTACTCATCTATAGCCACGAAGCAAATATTGAGAGGCTGGGGTTTGTTGATGTATCCTCCGTATAACCCTGACCTTGCATCAGATTTACAGCTGTTTCGGTCATCGCAGAACTCTTTAGGAAGCATAAAGCAAAAGGACACTGTGAACCCTACCTGTAAATTTTTTTAATAAAAATTCTTAAGATTTTTACAGGAATGTGATCATGGCACCCACAAAATGACAACAAGTCATCGATCAAAACGGTATATACATATTATAAATAAATAAATAAATATACCTAAAAAAATATTTTCCTTTTAAAAACTAAAAATGCTTTTGCCCCAGTCTTATATATTGTATATTGATTAGTTATTGTATGAATAGTAATTCTATTTTACTTGTTGTAATATCAATAATTTGCTTTCACAAAATATGTGGAGTTTTCATGGTATTGTGATAAATATTTGTTAAAGACAATTAAGTCTATTGATATATAATATGTATGAATAAAAATATAATATATATGTTAACAACATATAGCTACTTACCAGACTTACCCAAGGCTGGACCAAGGTTGAATGAGTTAAAGATAAAAATTGGAGTTTTTGCTAACATTAAAAAGTCACTCAGAGCGAGATTAGCCACTAAAATATTTCCTGGTGTGCGGAGAGTTCGGCATCTGTAACAAGAATTTTGTATTATAGATACATATATTAAAATTCATCTACGTATTGAAGATTACGTAGATGATTTAACAAATTCATACTTTAAGTCGATAATTCTAAATAAGTTAAATTGTAAAGGAATATAAGAGGCGCCTACTCAGATTTAAAAGTGAGAAAGACTAATAAAAACATTTTACTGTAACGGGATTCAAGCCCCCGCCCCGCCTATGGAAAATCGTCCAAGTGCTTTGACCATAGTCATATTTCTAATCATGTAACAGCGAAACTCTTATACGCTTGTTGTTTTTTTACACACACACATTTATTGCTTCCCAATTATTTATCGTTTTAAAAAGAATTATCCTTTAGTAAGAGAGAGAATGACATTTATAAAATATTTTGATAATTTTAAAAATAATTAAAATATTTTTCAAATATCTAACTGTATACATAAATGTTTGTATCTTATTAAAATTCATATGTCGTAGCGCAATCCACAAAGGTACATTTTATTGTTAAAATAATGAGCACAAGGTTCATGTGGTTAACTTTGAATTGCACGAATAAGTAAAACTCAGAAGTTATAATTTTACCCTATTTGCAAAGATACATAACAGTTTATCTTTGAACCATCGAGTATTAGGTATACACGGCTCAGTTATAAATTAGTAAGAAAACTTAAATCAATGAATTACATATAGATACGACTAACAATCTGGCTGCGGCTTCGCCCGCGGCTTTGCTCCCTTGAACTACATGATTATTTATTTATATAATAATATAAATTTTATTTTATACATAAGCACGCTTGTTTTTATATAAGCACTTATAGGGACATCTTAAATGAAATTTTATACCTTGGATAACATTATCATAATTTCCATAAACGTTTTGATAAGATGATGTAAATTATTTACGAGATGATCCCCTTAAGGGAGAATCACCATAGTTTACACCATATTAAAGTTATCATGGATTTTAAAGCCCTCAATTGTAACAAGTTTATTTGACCACCTATTAGTGTACCCGATCGATTCAGATTATAGATCTTACATTATCATAATTATGTTACTTTTTTAAAACTCTACTCTAGATCTTGGTCACCGGGGACTCCAAGATAAAGCCTAGCGTGTATAGGAGGGTAAACCTATAAAAAAGGTAACAAAAGATATATAATTATTAATGGAGCTTAGTATTTTAAAATTCCAAATGTTTTTGTCTAATACACAAATTTCATATGGATTCATAGTCATCGTCGCTATCTTATTGTACAGACCATGATGGTCTCATCTTTGGTACTCATAATGTCTTACTCATGCTTCACCAATCTTGGTGTTAAAAAATGATATTGCGCTGAAGAAGCTACTACTACTACTACTTTGTCTAAATATATTTTTTCATATTTACTGGTCAAAATATTCCAACTTAAAGAAAAAAAACATTTTTTTCTGTTTCATAGCTTTTCCGAGAAAACTTAAGGTTACAATAAATATTTGTAATTGAAAAAAAAACACCTCCATATGAAGTGTCACGTAGCGAATTATATAAGTATTCATTTTTTTTTTTGTGTTGCCTTAATATAATATTTAGAAAGATTTAAGAATATTTCAAATTACAGAAACTGTTGATAAATAAAAATACAGTTCACAGCATTGTAAAAATGTATTTATATATTTATTTATAAAATTTATTTATATAGAAAAATATATCTTGTAGATAAAATATTTTTACTTACTAAGTTTGTCACGTTGATTCTTACGCGCGGTGACTAAAAGTTTGTAATTAACAGTATTATTAACTGTAATGTTGAAAAAAAAAGTGTAAAATAATAATAAGTCATTAAACTTTTTTAGAGTATTAATTCTTCAGTATTTACATATTAAAAGACTTTTTTAATTAATACTTTATCATGAAAGCAATTACCTGTTATCAGTGTGCAAAAAGAATACAATTTATTTTAATCCTTGATACAATATAAATATGTAATGTAAATGTGTCGTATAGAACGTCTTGTGGTTTTCTTAACAATGCTGTTATATTTTCAATTTTTATTTGCGGCATCCTTTTGTAGGTGTGCTCAGACTTCAGAACCTTATTTTACAGAACTCTCCAATCAGCCATCTCAAAGAGCCTTACCTTTAGTAACGTCCGGACAGGTTCCATCTAATGGTCAGTGTTTATTGTTTTATTATACATGTCATATATATATATGACCTGAAAGATTTAGAAACTTGCACAAAAATATTAGCAAATATTATTACTACTGAGAGACAGAAAATAACTTGGTTGATAATATATCCCGATAAATCAAACATGAAGTGTAAAATTTGTGAACATTTGCTATAAATTCTGTCGCAAATCCAATATTATTAAAGAATTGCAAATTTAAGATCAGCCCATAAATATATCTGATGTTTTCGGGGATCTTTAAATCTAAAGTGTAAATGTTCCTGAATTTTTTTCTTTTCTGCATATCACTGTTGATTAAATTAAAAAAAAACCGGACAAACGCGAGTTGGGCTCGCCCACCGAGGGTTCCGTACAGGGTCTTGAGCTTTTTCTAAAATTCAAACTCAGCTTATCCAGAGCCACAGCCCTTTCATCTAATACCTCAGTTGAACAAGCGGCTTTAATTTTGCCTCCCTTTTAAGGCTATTATAACTTTTTGGGATTTAACCACAAATGTATAGTTTACAGATCTTTTACTGAATTAGAACTAGGTATCTGTTGATGCTACCTGCCAAATTTCGTAATTATGGGGTAACCAGAAGTACCCTATTAATTTTGAATTCCTTTATAGTGTCGAAACACATCTTTTTCTATATAGACGGCCATATCTTTTTTTAAGTAAATGTAGAAATACGTTTTTTTTTCAAGAAATCATTGCACCGTGGAGATACATGGTTAGAATTTCAACTCGATATCTCCAAGGGTTCCTGAGATAAAGCCTCTTGACAGACAGACAGACAAACAGACGGACGGACAACAAAATGATCTTATAAGGATTCCTTCTTCCTTAAAAGATACGGAAACCCAATGATAAATTTTCTGAAATTATTAAATGATTTACTTTTTCAGTTGGCACTGTAAACTTAAATCAAGCTATGTCAAGCCCGGGTTCGCCCTACAATTTACTATCGTCACTACAGATCGCTGTTACAAATATTTTAAACCAGCTGGTGCAAGTGGACGGCGGCAAGGAGACTACGTCGGATGCTCAGAGAATTGAAGGTGTTCTACGAGACACTTTAATAAGCTTATTAAATACAATAATTACCACATTGCGTCGACTTTTGTAAACTTTCAATAATGCGAAATGTATACGTATTTATATAAATTTTAATATGAAAATATAATAAAATATGTATGTCTTATGAAGTTTTTCATAAATGAATATATTGTTGGAAATCGGAAGCGGTTACCGTTTTTAAAAAAAAACTATATAAACACATATCCTCTATATGTTGCTAAACTATTTGGAAAGAGATAGTATGTACTTGCAATAAGTGATATATGTATCACCTAATAACAATACTTCACACGAGTTTCCTTCCAATAAGGGCCATTGCCTACAAGCAAACCCATTGGGACGCCATTGGAATAATGAAAAAAAAATTTTGGTTTCGAATACCATAATATGGGTATCAAATTCAAGAGCTCAATATGGGGATTTCAAAAAGATATATCAATCATGATTATCATTACCATAATAAATCCTAACAAAAAAGTGTTTTTTTTTTGTAAAAACAAAAGCCCCGTCTGCATGCAACTGCAAAACTAGAGAGAAAATAAACAAGGATTAACAGTCGGGACCTATAAGTAATTCTTCAACCAATAAAATCTTTACAAGGAACCCCGCATAATTTAAAGAGGTGTAATAATTGTGTACTAAATTTAACAGGCTTTGGTAATGAGCGTATATATATAAACACTGGGTTAGTATAATCTACTTAAGACTAAGGTTAGTTCAAAGTTTAATTTCGTTATATCTAATATATTACAATAAAATAATACTAATATATTTACAAAAAAGTTACAAAGATGACTAAACACAAACACTGAACACGTGACGTGACGCGGAACTTTACGGGGAAGGACATTGTACATGGGAGGAGTCAAATTAGGACAGGAAAACAGGATACGGGAAAGAGAATCTTCGTCCAGACCAAACTCGCACAGTGAGTGGTCCCTGACTCTGATCTTGGCTAAACGTGGAGGTGTACACGCATGCCCAAGGCGCAGATGATGTATAATAGATATAACTCTCCGTTCAATATACTTTTGAATAAAAAACCAAGGGTGCCTTGGGACATTAGTCTGCACAGTAAAATAAAGTTTACCAGTTTTTAATGACTTCCAGTAGTTATTCCAAGACATGTCCAATAGAGTTTTCGCAAGAGATAACCAATCTTGAGCCGAATTTGAGAAATGTTCTAAGGTAAAAGATTGGAATTCAGTGTTGGTATTCGGAGCGCCTTTGATAAGACCAAGATTCGTGATTATGTGAGGGGAATAAACAAGGGCCTTAAATGGAAGGGAATAGATGGAAAACAAGTTTTGGGATTGGGGAGTATAGAAAATTTTAAGAAACTATCGAGAAAGTAGGATAGGTTTGGTCTGTCAGAAACAAGTTCAGGCAGTTGAGATAATCAAGAGAGTAAAGGATGTGAGGAAGACTGTAACAATTTGCCAACAAAACGATCAGAGGAATTGCCTACGCAAGTGAAGAGGAGAAAGAAAACTAAGTGACTTTTCGATTT